>BQKN01062182.1:202601-268627 GCA_022839385.1 Asparagus kiusianus
CTCCATTTATGGCACTAACGAGCTTGATAAATGAATTTACTACATTTACACTTAATAAGCCATTAGTACCGATAATGGTGGTTGTAAAACATCATCAAAACATAAGGGCTAACATCCTGTTCTTCAGATCCGCATCATAGCGGATTCCGTCAGTGGACTCCATTGCCTTGGCGAATTGTTACGCCAGGCGTTGACGTCGCCTCTGGGAGGCTCTCTTTGAGAGAGTCACTACGCCCTCAGCGGCGGAGGAATTAGCGAGAACAGATTTGACCTGGTTGGAGGTCGGTGGAACTTCACCCGATGCAACTTCAGCATCGATCGGGGTGAGATCTTTGTTGGTATTCTCCACTTCTTCATACCAACAAAATTTTCTCCTAGAGGAGAACTTCGGAGATTTCTTGGACTTGCGGGGGGAGGTGGATCCGGACGAGGATGACAGATACTCCTTGAACTTTTGTTGGTTGAATTCATACTCGACCTCCTCCTCGACCGGGATCAAGATCCGCGGCTGCGACGCAACGATCTCGGCAGCGAGATCGGTGGCTCCCACTGTGGTTGCCAGATTGTTCGCGAGAAAAATTATTTTCTCTGATCTCATTGTTTCCATTAGTAACAGTTTATCGGTTACAAGGGATCCGGTCTTTTTATAAGATCCGGTTACAACAAAATCAAAGAAAAATCTAAAAAAAAGATTACAACTTTTCTTTTTTGAACAAATCGCAAGATCCTGTTTTGCGGTCTCTTGCTTGTGTGGGTTCTTCGCCTGCGCCGGGGTTAATCCGTGGACCACCGCGCGATCTTGATCCGGTCGGATCTACACGGTATGACGGGTGTTATTTCACGAAGGAAATAACAGCCGGGGGTATTATTTCACCAAGGAAATAATAGCCCTAAGTAATCGAAATCGACCAAGCGAAATCGATACTCTTCTCGGGATCAAAAACCAAGTTTTGATCCGGAGGATGACCGTGTGGATCTCAAATCTGATCTCTCTCGAACTCCTGCCTTATTTGGTGTGGATGAACTCCAAGAACCAGATCTGAAAAGTCCAAAACTCCGAGATTCCAAGCTTCAACCTTTTTTAGTCTTGAGCCTTTAATCCAGTAGAGTTTCGCCTTCAAAAAATCCAACCTCTCAAACAATGAGCCTAGGGGTCTATTTATAGGCTCCTTAAACCAGATCTGGGCTCAGATCTGGGCCCAGATCTGGTGGCTCGGCCCAGGTGACTCGGCCACCGAGCCACCTTGGTGGCTCGGTTTTGGCCGAGCCACCAAGTGGTGGCTCGGCCACCGAGCCACCAAGAGGTGGCTCGGCCGAGCCACCAAGAGGTGGCTCGGCCACCGAGCCACCTAGGTGGCTCGGTGAACCACCTAGGTGGCTTGGCTTTGGCCGAGCCACTTAGGAGTGGCTCGGTTTTGGCCGAACCCTCCAGGCGTTTGCTGTTTTGTCGTTTTTCGGTTTTGCGGTTTATCCGAACTCTGATTTGGCAGTCCGGATCTTGATTTAGCAGTCCAGATCCTGATCTTGATTGATGTGGTGGACTCTATGGTTGGATGACTCGTTGATTCACCGACCCGTTAGCTTGATTAGGCACGCTATTGGAAGTATTTAGTTGTTTGCGTGCGATTCGTTAACCTCGTCGCCTCGTTAATCCGCTTCGTCGCATCTCACTTAGCTTCGGTGTTGTGGTCTAATGAACATGCTTGGATATATCGCCCAATGGTTCGTTGGTTTGTCGAATCACCGTGTCGAGCTGTGTTAAGGGACCTATAAGCAGTTTTATACGCCTACACGCGCATGAAAAACCTGATTCTTCGCTAAATAGATAGCACTCATGCTATCACAATAAATAGTAACGGACCTCTGTTATATACCAAGTTCCTCCAAAAGTCCTCGAAGCCAAATAGCCTCCTTTACAGCCTCAACTACCATATACTCTGCCTCCATCGTAGACAAAGCTACCATCGATTGTAAGGTGCATCTCTAACACACCGGTGCACGGGTCAAAGTGAACACATACCCCGTCGTAGACTGGTGCTTATCTAATTCTCCGGCATAATCCGAATCAACATAACCAATGCATAGCTGCTCACCTGTAGTGTCCCGCTCATAAACTAAACCAACATTGAGCGTACCTCGAATATACCTTAAAATCCATCTCACGGCGTCCCAATGACCCACTCCTGGATCGTGCATATATCTCAAAACCATGCTCACCGCCTGTGATAAATCTGGTCTCGTACATACCATCGCATACATCAAGCTTCTAATCGCACTCGCATATGGAGTCTTCGACATCAACTCTCAATCTTCAACTGTCTTCGGTGAAAGACCAGCTGAAAGCTTCAAATGGGCTCCAAAAGGTACACTAACTAGCTTCGTATCCATGCTAACATGGAATCGCTATAGAACCTTCTTCAAATAAGCCATCTGTGTCAAACAAATTCTGCCCTTCTTCTTGCCTCCGCTAATCTCCATCCCTAGAATGCTCTTCGCCTCACCTAAGTCCTTCATCTCAAACTCATTTGAAAGCTGAACTTTTAACTCATCTATAGCTGACCTAGAAATAGAGGCAACCAACATGTCATCGACATAAAGCAACAAATAGATGTACGCACCTCCTTTTAACTTGTGAAAATATACGCAAGGATCAAACTGGCTCTGAGTGTATGAATGACTAATCATAAAACCATCAAATCGCCTATACCACTGTCGAGGAGACTGTTTCAAACCGTATAGCGATTTCTTTAACCTGCAAACCAACTTATCTTTCCCTACAGCTCGGAATCCCAATGGCTGAGTCATATATATTTCTTCATCAAGATTACCATGAAGAAATATCGTCTTCACATCCAACTGATCTAACTCTAATCCATATTGCGCCACCAAAGCTAGCAAAATCCGAATCGAAGAGTGCTTCACCACCGGAGAGAAAACCTCATTACAGTCAATACCTTCCTCCTGTGCATAGCCCTTTGCAACCAACCTAACTTTGAACTGGATCCCAAAGCTTATATCGCTTAACACCACGTTTGAATCCTACAAATATAGCCTTCCTAGCTCGAGGTTCCAATTTATCTGTTCTCACATGATAAAATGCAGGGCACCCGAACACCTTGAGCTGGTCATAGTCGTGTGCTGTCTCTCCCGACCACTTCTCCATAGGGGTTTTCCCCTCAATCGCAGATGAAGGCAACCTATTAATAAGGTGGCTCGTATATGTAAGTGCCTCAGCTCAAAAGATCTTCTCCAAACCACTCTGCGATAATAAGCATCAGATCTTCTCCAGTAAAGACCGATTCAATCTCTCTGCCACCCTATTTTGCTGTGGTGTATGACTAACCGTGAAGTGTTTCTCTATGCCCTCATCTCGACATAGCTGCAGAAAGGGGTCTGAAGTATATTCACCACCGTTGTCGGATCGCAACGTCTTGATCTTTCTCCCAGTCTGCAGTTTCAATCTCTTCTTTCACTCCACGAATATATCTAAGACTTCACTCTTCTTTGCCATGGTGTACACCCAACATCGCTTATGTAGGCGTCGAAAATTGCCGATAGGTCCCCGAACATAGCTCGGTGTCAACGAGCGGCGATCGAACGTCACTACCCGGTTCACAAGAGCTCAAATGACGCCGGTGAGCGACTGAAGCAAACCGACGGATTATGTGAGCCGACAGAATGTCAGAATCGCAAGGATACGGGTTGACCGAAAACCCCGCTATCACTGCAATCAGACCAACACCCGCTGCGCCTCGATCACCCCACAGATAATCCAACCATCGGGGCCTACAGAGCTCGCCGTCACGATTCCAACGCATCCGAAATCACCCAAATCCGAGTTCGGACGAAAAGTCAACGGCGAGTCAACAGCGGGACAACGGCACAGCCCCGGGCTGAACCGGGGACACACGAACATGTCTCGGCTGGCTCGAGACACCCCCAAGGGGTTGTCTCGGCCAATGGCCGAGACACCCCCCCAGGGGTGTCTCGGCCACAGCCGAGACACCCCCATGGGGGGTGTCTCGGCCTTGGCCAAGACACCCCATGGGGGGTGTCCCGGCCTTGGCCAAGACACCCCTAGGGGGGTGTCTCTCCTCTTGGGGGTGTCCATATCAGCCCCCCCCTCTCCTTTTGGCTATAAATAGCCCCCTAGGCCTCCTTTGTGAGGGGCTCTTGATTTTGGCTCTGATTTAGGGTCTTGAGATTATCCTCGAGATCTGAAATCTTGAAGAAGAGCGGCGAAGCCCTGCCGGATCGAGGAGTCTGCACCGTCATTCACCCCTTTTCCTTAGTGTTGCTCCTTAGCGGTGACACTAAGAAGAGCTATTATCTCGTTTTAGCCGAGATATACGCTTATAACCTCTAGATTTTGTGCGGATCGACGAGGTTCTGCTTCTATATCCCACGCGGATAGACGAAGCTCTGCCGGATTTTCCCGGAAGGATCTTGAAGAGTCGGCGGTCCACGGATATCAACATCCCCGTCACAGGCCAAAGACCCACGCAAGCAAGAGATGATAAACAGATCTTGCGTTTGTTTGAAAGGAGTTGCTTTTCTTTTGTTTTCATTGTGTAAAGGCCTTATAAAAAGGCTATCCTTTTATTTCATTGTAACGATTGAAGTTGTAATGAATGCAGCAATGAATACAGCAACTTTTTCCGCAAACAGCCTACAATAGTCATCAACGAACGTAACAAACCAATGTCGACCACCAAGTGATGCAGTCTTGGTAGGACCCCAAACGTCTGTATGCACATAATCTAGGATGTCCCTCGTCCTATGAATGACAGTCCCGAACTTTATATTCGTCTTCTTGCCAAGAACACAATTCTTACAGAACTCAATCTTCCCACTCTTGGCTCCCTTCAATAGCCCCTGCTTGCATAATGTCTGCAGTGACTTTTTACCTGTCTGCCCCAACCTATAGTGCTAAAGTCTAATCATGTCCGCTTCTGAAATAGCCAAAGCAACCTGGCCAATCTCGGTGCTTCCTTTCAGATAATACAAATTCCGATTGTGGACTCCTTTCATCATCACCAATGATCCCTTAGTAACATTAGCTACAGTGTTTTCGAAAGTCACCTTGAATCACTTCACCTCCAAAGCTCCAACTGAGATAAGATTCTTCTTCAACTGAGGAACGAATCTCACCTCCTTTAATTCATTGACTACTCCATCGTTCATCCTATCCACACGGTACCTATCCCACAAACGTCACAGGATTGATCATTTCTCATGACAACACCACCCCCGTTGACTTTCTTAAAAGATGCAAACCAGTCTTGCCTAGGGGTCACATGATAAGTAGCGCCAGAATCAAGCATCCAATCTGATGCATCCACATAGTTCACCTCCGGAGTAATCAGTAGAGAAAAATACGAATCATTGGAATCATCGTCTTTCGTAATATTCACCTCATTGGTATTTGGGCCCTTTTTCTTGCCATTCTCTTTCTCCTTAAGCTTCGGATAGTCTCTCTTCTAATGTCCCTGCTCCTTACAGAATACACATTGGTTCTTTGCTAATTGGTGGTGGCTTCTTGACTTTGACCTCCCTCTATTACCACCTTTTGGATATGGGCTTCTACCTCTCGTCGACAAGGCCTCACCTGAAGTGCTAGCACGGGAAGTCTCATTGTCCTTCCTCCTCAAATCGTAATTGGTCAATGCGTTAGTCACTTCACTATAGCTGATAGAAGATCTCCCGTTCAACAAAGTGAGCACGAAGGTATCATACTCCTCATCCGGTAAGGATCCCAATAAGATAATAGCCTTGTACTCATCCGATATCTTCTCATCAACATTCGTCAAGTCCAACAACAACTTAGTGTAGTTGTTCACATGAGTCGCTAGCGAGGTGCCTTTGGACATCTGAAATCTGAAGAGTCTTCACAGCAAGTGCAACATGTTCTCAACACTCTTTGTGATATACTTATTGTTGAGAATTTCCCACATCTTTATTGTAGACGTTACCCCAATCACATCATATTTCAGCTCCTGTTCCAAACAGGACCTAATCACCCCACAAGTATTCCTATTCATCTTCTCCCATACCGCCTCTTCATATTTAGGTGGCCTCTCATGGACCATGATGGTCTTTTCCAAATTCTGAGCATTGAGCGCATCCTGTACATCGCTCATCCACAAACTAAAGTTGATTTTGTCGTCATACTTCACCACACTAATCTTAGTGTTCTGAAAACCAACTTATATTGTACTCACCATCGACTTGCTGCTTTCACCTTCTTCTCCCATTGCAAACTAACTCTAACTTATAGAGAAAGAATAAATTTGATAGAAATTAGGAACCACCAAACTAAACCCTAGATCAGATTCCAAATAGATCTCCTATCCACACGAGAAAAACGAAATCTCCAACGGCAACTCCTAATGCTATCTCCATCGAAGCCTAGAACTCCAAGAACCAAGCTTCACACAAGAATCTTCCTCCACCAAACTCCAAAACCCTAGATCTGAAATCTGGGCTCTGATACCACTTGTTGCGTGCAGCGAAAATTTCGGCAACACTTCGACAGCACAACAAGAGAGTCAGGTTGCAATAGGAAATCTTGTTTCACAAAGAAAACAAGAACTTTAAGTAAAATATCTCAACCAAGTGAGATATCAGCTCTTCCTCTCATCAGTTCTAGGACTGACCTGTCGAGGGATCCTAAAAGCTATTACAAATCACACAAATAGCGATACAACCAATTTTACGTGGTTCGACAAATAGCCTACGTCCACAGGGCAAGGAGAGGGAGATCTACTATTAGAGGGAAAGAATACAACTAGGGTTTATAATCATATAATCTAAACCCTCACACAATCTCTCAAATCCCTCATAAAATAACTCTCTCAAATGGTACACAAATCCCTAAAAAAAGTGTCGGCGGCTTCGTTTTCTTCTTCTGCAGTTGCGCTTTCCCTGCAGCCACAAAACAACTGCACCCAAACCCCTTTGCTGCAGCCGCAACCCTCCGTGCACGAAACCCTAAGAAATAAAAACAGAGGTATTTATAAACCTCAACAAACACGGAAACCGAAACCGCGTTCGCAAGCCTCCTTCACACGCTCTGTTCACCCACGCGCCCATTTGGCCCCCACAGGGTGGACATTAGTGTTAGACCCTAGAGGGGGGTGATTAGGGTCTTATGCTAATCTAATCCCGATTAATTGCCAATTAAAATTATATTGATCAATATGTTCTTGCAAGAGATAGATATAAATAAGAACAATAAGAATATGCACAAATAAAATATAAGCCAAGCAAAACACAAACACACGATATGTTTACGAGGTTCGGTCACCACGACCTATGTCCCCGCTCCTCACCTCAAGGAGATCTCCACTATCACAATCCGGTTTGGAAGCCGGAACTTCTACACACTCGGTTTACAAGATCACCGAAAACTCTCACACTACAACCACTATGCAAACACACTTTACACACTAAGTGTAGGAACCTAGCCCGTGTCCTCCTCCTCAAGTGCTCGGATGCAACCAATCACTGGGTTCGTCAACCGACGCCACTCCTATTGGATTTGACCCCGTCTCTCGCCTCACACTTCTCTCGGTGTACAAGTGTATTACAAATGATACTCAAAAATAAAGATTAAATACAGTTGTTTGTTCTCAACAACAAATGAGAACACAAATGAAGCTCACACTCACTAAATCACACCCTACAACCCACACTATATGGTATGAAGATATTAAGCTCAATATGTGTGTGATAACAGTGAATGAAAATAATACAACTCAATAAATATAGCTAATGAGATGAAAATGGAATAGTAAACTATATAAGAGTTTAAAAAACTTCTCAAACAAGAAGAACAGTAGATGATGATCCCAATAGGATTTGAAAGTCACTTCTTGTTATAGGAAAACTTCTTTTGAAACAAACTAATAAAATCAGCTTAAATAGCTCTTTTAAACACACTTAATATTTTGTTAAACACAAAACTTGGATCTGGTGAAAGAGAGCAGCAATGGGGTATTTATACCCTCTCAAATATCAGCCAAAAACCAACTTGAAAAGACTAAAAAGACCCCAGAGAGCCGTTGTGAAAATAGCCGTTAAAAACCAATGATTAAATCGGCGGTCGACCGTGGAAATCTCGCGGTCAACCGCGAGGCACAAAAATCCTGAGTATAGGGTTTTAAGGCTGGCGGTCGACCGTGACGGTCGACCGCGAAACTCTCTGGATGGATCACGGTCAACCGTCATGGTCGACCGTGGGCATATAAAGGCCAAATGCTAAAAGTTAACTTCCGGCGGTCGACCGTGGCGGTCGACCGCAAACTGATACTGGGCATTGACAGGTTTTTGGGCCAAATTTGAAAGTGCATTAAAAATATTAAATTAATTCTAAAAATAATAAAACTTTGGGAAAAGTTCCTAAATGATAAAATAAACATATTAGAAAAAGAATTTTTGGAAAAAGAATTTTCGTTTGCAAAAACACACTGTTTTTGAAAAGTGTTCGTAAAACCTGTATTTTACGAATATGAAAATTTTGATATGACTTATAAACATGTAAATATATTTCATGCATATATTATATGTATATAATAAAGTATTAGTGAGCTATAAACATGAGATAAAAGATATTGTGACAACGTTTGATGAGAAATCATTTATATGATAGAAAACGTCAAAAATTGTGTTAAATGTACATATATTGAGCTTAAATATAAACATACAATATATGTAAGCAAACTAAACTTATACCTAGGTACAACCACACATATGAACTTGAATCTTTAATGCTTGATAGTCGTGTGTTGAAATACCTGTAAAGAGAAACATAAACACAAAAGTAGAGAATATATTAGCGATAAATTGTTTGACAAATCATCATCAAAACTATAGGGTCAACAATTGGAAACTCGGTTAGGTTGATAAAGAACGATGACTTTGGGTAGGAAAGCGAAGGAGAGTGAGAGTTGAGTGAAATTGAAAGGGAAAATGCAGTGTTGCAGGAAACTACTTGAGTACAGAGCCATTTGGAAATTCAGCACAAACTTCACGGGACTTCAAATCCCGTGAAGTTTTTTTCAACTAAAATGAGCCATTTGGAAGTCTCATGAGTAAAAAAAACTTCATGGGACTTGAAGTCTTATGAAGATACGCAGCTTGATTAAATGACTGCTGTTTGGTTCAAAGTTGATTTCATTGTCATTGAATCTATTACAACTTTGGTCGTTACAATAAACTCGAATAAAATAAAAGGTTGATTTTTTATAAGATCTTCTTACACAATAAAAATAAAAAGTTTATAACTTTATCAAACAAACGCAGAGAGATTGTTTATCGGTCTTCTGCTTATGCGGGATCTTTGCCTGTACGGGGGACGTCGATATCCGTGGATCGCCTACGGATCGGATCCGGTTGGCGGAAAATTGACGGAGCTCCTACCTCACCAAGGGGGTATTTGCTTGAAGCACTGAAATCAACTAAGCGAAATCAGTAGCCCTTCTCGAGATTAAGACAAAGCCTAATCTCAAGGAACGGGCGTACGGGGCTTCGGATCCTTCGAATGACTTCTCCTTTATGCCGAAGTTCGCCAGGATCTCGTTGGCCTTTGCTGAAATTTCGTGCTCCTTGACACTTTAATCCAGCAGCACCTCATCCTCTTGATAATAATTCCGCCTTACAAAATGGAGGCCATGGGCTGATATTTATAGGTCTCGGGTGCGATTATTTGGATGAGAATGAGTGATTTGGCCTTATCTTCAGTTAACAACAGCCTAACCATATTTGTTGATGAAATCAAGTCGGTTGGGAACTTCTGGAACAGATAAATCCTACGAAAACCACTTTAAAACCATCGAAAACATGTCCGGGGGTCGAAACAGCATGGCGGACACTGCTGACTCCGGGGGGGGGGGGGGGCGAGTCAACAGAGTCTGACCCGCGCATGCGCGGGTTGGTCTAAGCCGTCCACGCGGTGCGGGTCCGCCGCCTCTGCCGAATTCTCTCTCTTTTGGCGCGCTTCTTTCCGGGACTTGTACTTTTCGCTACTTTGGTCGACTCGCCAATTTGTATGCTTCGTTGCGGGACTGCGTCGAACGCGCACGAACTGATTAACGCGCGCGAGCTGGTTGCGCGCGTGTTTTGATCGGCACGCGCGTGTTGACGGACACGTACGAGCTGATTGATGCGCGTGTGTTGATCGATAGGCGCGAGCTGATTGACGCGCGTGTGTTGACCGACGCGCACGAACTAATTGACACGTGCGTGTTGACCGATGCACGCGAGTTGATTGACGTGCGCGTTGTTGACCGATGTAGGCAAGCTGATTGACGCGCGCGAGCGGATTGGCGCGCGTTCGGACACTTGGAGCTGATCGACGCGCGCAAGCTGATTGTTAGGCACGCGTTGATTGACGTGCGCGGGCTGATTGATGCGCGCGTGTTGATTGGCACGCGTGTGTTGACCGACGAGCGCGAGTTGATTGACGCACACGAGCTGATTGACACGCGCGTGTTGATTGACGCACGCGAGTTGATTGTCGAGCGCGCGGGCCATTTGGTTCGCCGTTTCGCTTCATGCGCTTGTCGGCGTTAGATAATCCTCTTAGACTCGGATAGCGACGTTCGTCATCTTCTCTCTGTCTCGAGCTGTGTGTGGACACCTATAGGCATTTTTATACGCCTATAACTGCTAAACATCACGAGACTTCAAGTCCCGTGAAGTTTCAGACTTTTATTTGTCAAAACCAACCCAGTTTTAGCCAGACGGTCAAAACTAGGTCAGTTTTGCAAATTTTTTTAGAATAGGTCAGTTTTGACAATATTTTTTATAAATAGGACAGTTTTCAAAATTTGTCCACAACAAAAAGTATATTAATGTTGTTAAACGTGACTTTGAACCTACATCTTTTTTTTCAAAGTTCACCAACTCTTCTGTCTAATTTTTTCACTATTCCAACAACCTTTGTTAATATTTTATTAATATTCGAAAGCTATATAAAGGGGTGTGAGAGAAGGGTTTAAATCATCACTTGGAGAGAAAAAAATATATTTAGAGAGAAGAAGAGAATTAGAGAGAACAAAGTGAGATAGAAAGAATTTGTCTCTTTCTTTGTGTGAGTCTCTGGATAGAGAGCAATCTCCTCTTTTGTAATATTCTCTTTGTGATTAGTAAAGTTCTCTGCTGTTCTCGCCCGTGGACGTAGGTCAAACTGACCGAACCACGTTAAATCCTTGTGTGTTGTTTTCTATTTGTCCACTCTTGTATAGACGTCTTCAGTGTCTGTGAAGCCCCTCCGCTGTAACAAACTGGTATCAGAGCATGCTTAGAGTACGTGTATTTGCTTATCGTATGTTCTGTGGCTGTCACTAAAAGTGGATCCTCCACATCAAAAAATAAGTTAGATTATCATTTACTCTTTAAAGACACTGGGTACTATTCACGTGTACGGTACTATTCAAAAAGTATCGTTACTATTTATATGTATGGTTACTATTCATACATACAGTTACTATTTATAAATACGATTACTGTTCATAAATACAGTTACTGTTCTAGTTGGCTTCAAGATGTCTTCTGCAAAATACAAAGTGGAAAAATTCGATGGGAGAAACAACTTTAGTTTATGGAGAGTAAAAATGAGGGCTCTCCTCGTACAACAATGACTGTTCAAAGTCTTGTCCAGAAAGGATAAGTTATTAGAATCTATGCCCGATGATGAGAAAGAAGAGCTGGAGATGAAGGCGCATAGTGCCATATAACTCTGTTTGGCTGATGAGGTCCCGCGGGATGTTGCAAATGAAGATACCGCCGCCGGATTGTGGCTCAAGTTGGAGAGCTTGTACATGACGAAATCTCTAAAAAACAAGCTATACTTGAAGCAACGCCTCTTCACCCTTCGCATGAAGGAAGGTATGCGAATTAAAGACCACTTAGATGAACTTAACACTATTATTATGGATTTAAAGTATATTGATGTTAAAATCGACGAAGAAGATCAAGCACTCATCTTGTTATGTTCATTACCTCATTCCTATGAAAATTTTATCAATAGCATGTTATACGGTAGACATACACTTTTTTTGGAAGATATCAAATCAGCCTTACATTCAAAAGATTTAAGGCAGAAAGTGTCTGTCGTAGGAGGAGAGGATCAAGCTGAAGGCTTGTTCGCTCGTGGTCGTCTTGAAAAGGGTGTTGGTGGTAGAGGAAAATCTAGAAACATGTCTAGATCAAAGTCCAGGCCAAAAAGAAATGTTGAATGTTATTACTGTCACAAATATGGGCATATAAAACCTAATTGTCCAGTGCTCAAAGCAAAGGATAATTCACAGTAAAAGTCTGGGGATGTAAAACCTTCAGTTGCCACTATAACTGAAGAGTCTTCTAGTTCACATGAAGTTCTTTTAGTTAGTGTTAATACTTATTCACAAGATGAGTGGGTTCTTGATTCGGGTTGTTCCTACCATATGTGCCCGTATAGGAATTGGTTTGTCACATATCAGTCTATCAATGGTGGGAATGTCTTGTTGGGAAATAACATGCCTTGTAAGACTGTTGGTATCAGATCAATTAAGATTAGAACCCATGATGGTATTGTTAGAACATTGAGCAATGTCCGTCATATTCCAGAGTTAAAGAATAACCTCATTTCTTTAGGCACCCTTGACTCAAATGGTTTTAAGTTTTCGGCTAAATGTGAATTTTTGAGAGTAAGTAAAGGCTCTCTTGTTGTGATGAAAGGAAAGAAGATAAATACCTTCTATATCTTTGAAGGCAGTACAGTGACATGTGTTGCAACAGTGTTATCCTCAGAGGATTCAGATTTAGACACTACACGTTTGTGGCATATGCGATTAGGGCATATGAGTGAGAGAGGACTAGATATATTAAGCAAACAAGGTCTGCTTTGTGGTCAGAAAACCAGCAAATTAGACTTTTGTGAGCATTGTGTTTTCGGAAAACATCATAGAGTATCCTTTAGTACCGGTGTCCATAGAACTAACGGTACTTTAGATTATATTCATTCAAATGTTTGGGGTCCCTCTCAGGTTCCATCGAAAGGTGGTGTGACGCCCCAGGTTTCACGCGAGGCTACAATCCAAGGCGAAACCCGGATTGTCAAACCTGCAAAACACCAAACACCATGCTACGACATGTTTCACCATCACAGTAACTATCTCTCTAGTGAAAATAATAAATAGGTGAATGTACCGACAGATAAATAAAAGAAATAGAACAACAGAAGCAAATAAGAGAATAGTAATCAATGACCCCAACAAAAATAGAATAGAAGTATCTCTGAGTCTGAAATAAATCTCAAATATAAAGAGTCAAATAAAGTATCACTATGGCTCTCAGCCTCTACAAAATGAATTACAAGTCTAGAGTCTGAGCATAATCAACTAACTGTGGAGTTCTGACTAACTACTACATAATAAATAGCTAGGTGAGATCTATGCAGAAATGTTATCAACCTGCGACTCTCCGTGCGCTGGATTCGCTGCCTGAAAGGGGGAAAAACAACGAGCGTCAAAGCGCTATAGTGAGATCATCTCCACTTCTCCCCAAGGGAAGGGGTAGGAGTATATAGAAAATAGAGTTAGTACATATACATATGAAATCATTCATAAAATTCTAACCGGAAGTTAATATTTCGGAAATCACAACACGAGAGTTAGTACGTCGAGCGAAATAATCCAAATAAGGAAACCCTCATGTATATACCATGTCTCAATTTATGACTCCCTAAATACTAACTCCAAACCCTATGAATGAAAGCAATAAACCAAAATGAAAACACTCCAAACCTCAAACATATAGAACAAATATCTCATCCTGATCTACACTCGGTAGTTGGATCTAACATAAAAGGAACTCATCCAAATAAAAGCCAACCAAAAACCATGTTATGTAAGTCACAGTCTCAGAGAAAGCACCCTACTCGCGGGTATTCAAAAAAAAAGGAAACCAATTTATAATTTATATTACTTACAAATGTGCATCTCTTATACATTAGCGATACTTTTGTAATATTCTTACTCAATCGCTCTGCGGCAATAGATTTTATCTCCCTATCCCGGAAACATAATATGATGATACTTTTGTAATACTCTTACTCAATTGTCCTGCGAAAATAGGTTTCATCTTCCTATTCCGGAATAATATGATGATACTTTTATAATACTCTTACTCAATCGTCCTGCGGAAATAGGTTTCATCTCCCTATTCCGGAAACATAATATTTATGTATTTTTCTTATTTATCATGTTAACACATCATATTTTAAACATACGTGTACATATATTGGTGTACGTGTCCATATCTGGTGTTTACTAACATTTCAGATGTTAAACAGCTCATAAACATTATATCATAACAGTACAAGGTCGAGAGACTAGCTCGAAAGCTTAACAGTCGAACAAAACATACACAGGACCACAGACTGTGTGGCGGTCGACCACACAAGAATGGCGGTCGACCACGATGGGTTCCAGAGCCTACTCAGGCCTCTGTCCTGCACTCGGTCGACCGCCGCTTTAGCGCGGTCGACCATGAGCTGATATTTCAGATTCTCAATCTGGTTGTGTATGTCGTGTTCATGCCGTGTTTAGGTGATTCAAACATGATTAAAACAACATAAAACTTACATGAGAGCATGTCTACAGTAGATAAAAACTTCTGAAAACAAACTCAACATATATAGCATGATTATTTGCATAAAATTTATATTCAAAACCTAAGTCATGCATAAAAACTCGAAACGAATAACAAATCATCTTTCTTCAGATTAAACCACGTTTTAAATCATTTTCAGATCTTACATACTTCTGTAAATTCGTTCTCAAACTTTTTAACATGGAAAGACATAGTCTTCATACATATAATATAAAAGAATTGACTTTTATTCATAAACTAGTCAATTTGGCTCTATGAAACATGTTCAAAATTCTACAAAAGGCATTTTTAAAATTAGGAGGGGGATTAGCAGAGATGAACTCGCCTGAAACTTGTAGAAAAACATTTTAGGATGCCAAGCCAAAGCAGATCTCCAATCCAAAAGCCAAAATCACCTAAAAAATCCACTTGAAAGCCTCCAATATTCTCCAAGAATCAAATTAGGGTTTATGGGGGTTTGGTGGCTGTTAGGATTCTTAGAAAACTAAGAAAATTCGTGAAAGTTTGATATATAAACCAGAGAAAACAAATATGGGCTTTAGAAAATCAAAACCAACTCAAAACAAGAATCCGACTTCTGCAGGTTGCGCGGTCGACCGTGGCGGTTGATCGGAACGTGGTCGACCGTGACGGTCGACCGGACAGAAATTTTCCAGTTACACATCTTTGGCCATTGTGCATGTTTCGACTCTTTTCTTTCTTATGAATGAACTTGTTTATACTCAAAACACATGGTATACTACTCACATACCATTTAACTGTATTTATCAAAATAAATATCTATAAATCATAATTAATCTTATATTAATTATATTAACATAAATTTTTGGGGTTTTACAGGTGGAGCTCATTTTCTGCTAACATTGATTGATGATTATTCCAGAAAAGTTTGGGTGTATCTTTTAAAGCATAAGAGTGATGTGTTTGCAACCTTCAAGCAATGGAAGATTATGATTGAAAAATAAACAGGAAAGAAAGTGAAGCGCCTCAGAACCGACAATAGGATGGAGTTTTGTTCCACAGAGTTTGACCAGTTCTGCAAGAATGAAGGTATTGTGCGTCATCGTATAGTTTGGCATACACCATAGCAAAATGGAGTTGCAGAAAGGATGAACAGAACACTTTTGGAAAGAGCTCGGTGCATGCTCTCTAATGCCAGTTTGTCAAAAGACTTTTGGGCCGACGCAGTCAATATAGCTTGCTATTTGATAAACAGATCTCCTTCTACACCAATTGATTTCAAGACTCTAAAAGAGGTATGGTCTGGTGACCCTGCTAATTACTCTCATTTAAGAGTATTTGGCTGCTCTGCTTATTTTCATGTTAATGATGGTAAGCTTGAACCTAGAGCAAAGAAAGCTATCTTTCTAGGATATACTACTGGGGTGAAGGGATATAGATTGTGGTGTTCTGATCCCAAGTCACCTAAGTTTATTATTAGTAGGGATGTTACTTTTGATGAAAAATCCATGCTTCATCCAAGAAAGGAGTTTGTTATTGACACTACAGGTACTGAAAAGGAGTCTACTAAGCAGGTGGAGTTAGAGAGCTCAACTTCAAAGAGAGTGCTTGAGGGCGCTCATGTTGAACCAGTTGATACTGCATAAGGTTTAACTTTAGATGATGATACACCACAGGAGCAACAGTATAATATTACCACCGGGAGAACAAAAAGGTAGATCCGACCTCCTCAACGCTATACAGACATGCTTGCTTATGCTTTGAGTATAGCAGAATCGATTGAGGTTCCAGAGCCTTCTACTTATAAGGAGGCTATTAGTGGCAATGAGGCTGCAAATTGGACTATTGTGATGACTGAAGAGATGGAGTCTTTTCATAAGAACCAGACATAAGAGCTAGTGAAGCCACCAAGGGGACAGAAGATCGTTGTCTATAAATGGGTCTTCAAGAAGAAAGAAGGAGCTCCGGATACAGATTCTATAAGGTACAAGGCATGCTTGGTAGCTAAAGGTTACAGTCAGACCGAATGTGTGGACTTCAATGAAGTATTCTCTCCAGTTGTAAAACACACCTCAATCCGTGTGTTGCTTGCCAGTGTTGCTCATTTTAATTTGGAGCTTGAGCAACTTGATGTGAAGACGGCTTTTCTACATGGCGAGCTTGAGGAGCAGATCTTTATGCATCAGCCAGAGGGGTTCATTGTTGAAGGTAAAGAAGACCATGTGTGCAGGTTGAAGAAATCTCTTTATGGGTTGAAACAATCTCTGAGGCAGTGGTATTTGAGATTTGATACTTTCATGTTTGAGCATGGTTACTCCAGGAGTAAATATGATAGTTGTGTTTATCATAAAAAGCTCAATGATGGTTCTTTTGTGTATTTGCTTTTGTATGTTGATGACATGTTGATTGCAGCTAAAGATATGTCAGAAATCAACGAGTTGAAATCCAACTCAAACATGGGCTTGAGATGAAAGACTTGGGAGCAGCAAAGAAGATTTTAGGGATGGAGATTCACAAGAACAGGCAAGAAGAAAGCTTATTCCTATCTCAGGAGAAATATATCAAGAAAATATTAGAGAGATTTGGCATGCTTGATGCCAAACCTGTGAAGACTCCGCTTGCTACTCATTTTCGTCTTTCAGCAGATTTGTCACCTCAGACTGAGGAGGAGGAGTAGTACATGTCTTGTGTTCCTTATGCGAGTGCAGTTGGAAGAATTATGTATGTGATGGTCTGCACCCGTCTAGATATTTCACATGCAGTCAGTGTTGTAAGTCGGTACATGGATAAGCCTGAAAATATCCATTGGCAGGCTGTGAAATGGATACTTAGATATTTGAGAGGATCTGCTAATATTTTTTTGTATTTTGGCAGGAACACAGACTCAGATTGCAGAATACTTGGCTATTCTGATTCAGATTATGCGAGTGATTTGGATAAGAGACGATCATTGACAGGTTATATATTCACTCTTTCAAGTAGTGCCATTAGCTGGAAGGTGACTCTACAGTTGACAGTTGCTTTGTCTACCACAGAGACAGAGTATATGGCAGTGACAGAAATAGTGAAAGAAGCTATTTGGTTGAGAGGTTTGGTTGAAGATCTCGGCGTACACCAAAGTGTTACTACGGTATTTTGTGACAGCCAGAGTGCTATACATTTGACGAAACATCAGATGTATCATGAAAGAACCAAACATATAGATGTCAGGTATCATTTTATCAGAAAAGTTAAAGTCATCAGGATTGAGAAAATTAGTATTACAGATAATCCAGCAAATATGATGACGAAGTCCGTACCTTCGCGCAAGTTCGAGCATTGTCTCGAATTGCTTGGAGTTCAACAAAACGGAGGTTAAGCCCTTAAGGGGCTTCTGACGAGACAACAAGAGTAAAGAGAAGATCTTCATATTCAAAGTCAAGGTGGAGATTTGTTAAACGTGACTTTGAACCTTCATCTTTTTTTTTCAAAGTTCACCAACTCTTCTACCTAAATTTTTCACTATTCCAAGAACCTTTATTAATATTTGAAGGTTATATAAAAGGGTGTGAGAGAAGGGTTTAAATCATCACTTGGAGAGAAACAAAAATATTTAGAGAGAAGAGAATTAGAGAGAAGAGAGTGAGATAGAAAGAATTTGTCTCTTTCTTTGTGTGAGTCTCTGGATAGAGAGTAATCTTCTCTTTTGTAATATTCTCTTTGTGATTAGTAAAGTTCTCTGTTGTTCTCACCCGTGAACGTAAATCATACTGACCGAACCACATTAAATCATTATGTGCTGTTTTCTATTTGTCCACTCTTGTATAGATATCTTTAGTGTCTGTAAAACCCCTCCGCTGCGACAAATGTAAATGATAATGACAGGATCAACCACAAAAAGGAGCAAGAAAAAAAAAAAAGAGTAACATATATATATATATATATACACACACACGATTCAAACAACAAACCATCACAAAAAACAGACAATGCCCTTAATAGAAACGATACACGGTCAGAGGACATTCATCATAAAATACAGGAGAAAATTTTTATAGAAGTTTCAAATCAGCTCAACCTTATAATATCTGAACGCTGCAACAGGAGCAGTGTCTATATGTACATGGGTTTGCTTTGGCTATTACATACAAATGTTGATATCTTTCAGTTAACATCGCAAAAAATGACCCCCTATTTCCCTTCAATCAGAAATTATACAGAGTCTACTAGGAACCAGAGTTTGCTGAAGCAAGAACAACAGTTAACAAAAGGGCATCTTCTTCACGTTGATCAGACTTCCAAATCTTGAAAGTATCAGTAAAATAGCCACGCTCCCTCCAGGACCTTAGCAAGGACAAAGTAAAAGGCCCCTGTTTATTACCAGAAGGATCTTTATAAAGCCATAGAGCATCATTGCTTTCTATGGTAGCACCCTTTGAGGTCAGTTCGCTTCCTTTGAAGGCATGTTCCATGTTTTCTTCATCGTCATCATCATCCAGAGCAATGATCTCAATTTCTGAAGTCTTTGAGTCCCATGGATGTTTCTTTTCAGTGCCCTTGATATCTGAAACTGGGTCTTCAGTGATTTTTCTCTTTAATTCACTTTCTGCAAATAGAGTTTAGAACCAGGATGAGTTAAGATTAACTGTAACAAAGAACTCATATATGTCTGCTGAAATCGGTATGGACGTGGATCAAATGCAAGGGAAATGGATATAAATGTATATTGATGATGAGAGAAATGGGAAAAAAAACCCAGATAAACGGGTCATATAATAGAAGAACTATTTAATTACAACATAATATCTCAAATCAGAGCCTGTCAATGGGTCTGCCACACTAGAAGATTTAGTTAGACCTGGATCATGAAAATCGTCTTCAGGTCTAAGTCGAAAATAATTCTAGTTGTTCGATCCTTATAAAACCCCACATATATGTATCCATATCGTACCTCTGTTTACGTTGAAAGTTCGGTCCTTATAGAACAAAGAATCAACTTTGATGGCAATTGAGAATGTCAAGGTCAAATCTGAGCTAAAATTCAGAATAAATTCATCTACTTTTCTTCTTATGTAGGGATATATTAATAGCTAAAAAAACTAAGAGATCTGCATGTAGTATTCTTTTGCCTGGTTTATTATTATTATTATTTTGTGTTGTTGGGGATTTTTTGTTTTTGTTTTTTTTTGTGGGTGGGGTGGGGGTGGCGAGGGGGGTTTGGGGGGTTGGTTTGCAACTAACTAAATGGCATCTCTTTACAAATCACTCAACACCCCTAACTTTGGGGGTTTTTGCACATAACCCCTGCTGAACTTTGTTTCTTCCACTTAATCCCCCCTCCCTCTCACCATGAACTTGTGATGGGTAACATGCCAAGCACAAGAGAAACAAAGGATGAGTGGGGTTATATATCAAAGAGGGCATTTTAGCATTAAATGCTGCAGGCCATATGTTGCAAAAACTTCGAAGTTCAGGGACTTAAATAAGGCACCCCAAGTTCAAGGGGAGTAAGTAGAGAAAACAAAGTTCAAGGGGATTATGTGCAAAACCACCAAAGTTCAGAGCAGTTAAGTGAAATTTACCCTTTATTGTCCAAAATGTATTTCTCTGTGTATGTAAAAAAAGAATGCAAAAGAGTACGTGATTGTCCTGCTTTGTATATTTGTCATTGTTGTCGGTGTTGTATCCAAAAGTAATAATTTTGTGCAAATAAAATAACGTTATTTGTCTACTTGTCTCATTTGTACTATCTTCATGTTACGTTACTGAAATTCATAGAGATTTTTTTTTCATCTATTATGAGGGAGAACAGGTTTCATGTGCATAGTTGCAAGTAGAAACAAATAGCTGCAACTGCAGTTACAACTTTGATTGCATAAATTTAAAGACAAAACCAACAACTGCAGCTTTAGTCGCAACAATCTCAGCTGTATGCAATTGCGGTTGCAAGTTACCAAACGCCCCCAAGACAGACCTTCGTAATTTATTCAAATGAAATAAGAAATCTTAACAATGTACTCAAAAAGCATAATCACATTCAAATCCAAGACACAACCGTCAATAAGGTGAAAACACAATGTTATTTAGAGTCACTAAACCGTGAAGGACCAATAAAAGGAAAAGGCGACCCGTAAGATAGGAACGGTTACTAAGCCAGCATGATTTGTTGGTGGACTCCATTCAGACACCAGAAGATAGAACCAACAATAAACTAGCAAATAAGACTGAATACACTTGTAAAAGCATGTTGAAACAGGAACCAGAACTCATTGATCATGTCAGCAGGTTAACTGCAGATTATGGACTCGCATACTCATATTCAAAGGACTGAAAACAAGAAAAAGAAACGAGCTAACACTATAATAAAATGAGAAACAATAGGAAACCAAAAAGCTTACCCAGGATAAGTGGCCTTTGCGTGGAGGAATCAACAATACCTGCAAAATAAAGCCTAAACAGTTACATCATTTCTCAAGATAATTACTACATTTAAGTAACTAAAAGTATTATAAATTTTAATAAACTATTCTTCAAGACCACAGACATTTTCAATGAAATATTTTACCATCTAACTCCATAGCCTACTTAATTAACAATATGCATGAAGTATCAGGAATTTAAATATCAATTCCCAGGTATCTGAAATGAGAGATATCATCTGTATTAAGAAAAATGATACAAAAAATGATTTAAAGAAACCTTCAAATGAAATGAAAGCAGAAATATAGTCACATGGCCATCATAAGGGACCGTACCAAGTGCAAGGTATTGGATGACGAGAGCTAATATTGAAACAATACAAAGTATAAACAATAAACATAGGTGGTGCCGGTAATCAAGATAATTGGAAGTGTCGCCATGGTGATTTTCTGAAGAGGAAGGATAGGGTGCCAAAGGATCTAGCATTCTCAATCTGAATTCATGTATATTTCTCTACATTCATCTGACAAAATTAGAACATCTAAGTTTATCTTTTGGAGATATTGCATGCATGAATGTTAGAAATCCAGCTGGGAAAATGGTAGGAAAAATCATCATGGCCTATGAAATAATTGTTGACATGAGATAAAATAACATAAACAAATAAGAGAGGAAACAAAAGCTAAAACGTTAATAAGAGCTCAAATTAGCTAAAAATTGTTAGGTAAAATAAATGTTAAAGACCCTGCCACTACACCAAAACTCTGAAGTTGCGGTGATGGTTGAGGGTTATAGCTTTATACTCTCCGGCAAACCCACTTACTTTTCAAGGCCCTTTTTATCCCCTGACAGTGTGACCAGTTCGTACGTATTGTTCTCTTGAAAAGACTCCATCTCTTCTGGCAAGGCTTTCATCCAGGCTTCCTTGGTTTGGTCGCTCATTATCTCGGAGTAACAGCGAGGATCCCCTATATTAGTATGTGATACATACTCATTTAATGCGTATTTTAATGCGTATTTTTTGAAGGCTCAGTGCTCCCTAGTCTATTACAGTTTTGAGCGTACTTCAACATTGAGCACTCTCCTTTAGTCCCACATAGGAAAATGAGAAAGAATTTCAAGTGTCGATGTCTCATTCTTAGTGTGTTGAATGAGCCTCGAACTTGAGGGGCCCTCACATGCACATAATCCCAATAAAGCCCAAAACTAGAAATTGGGCAACCGGATCTAGAAAAATTTAATGTGCACGTGAGCCCGCATCACGCCCACCGAGAGGTGCAAATCTGGGTTTTGGAGCCTCGCGAGTGTGATCCGAGCTCAGTTTTGTAATTTTTATTTTTTGGATATTTGACCAAAACTCTCTCCAAATCTCACTCTAGTCTACACAAGATTATTTTCTCTGCTCAAAATATTATGATTACTGTCCCAGAAACTAAGTCTTTCTTTGCCTAAAGAGAACTAGCCATTTCTTCCCATCACAAGAGATATTGTAACTATCCAAAAAAAATCTTTGCAGATCCATTTTCTCTATAAAACCTAAACCAATCTCTTCTGAGAAATACACAGAAAAATAGCAAGCTTTCTTTTCTAAAACCCCTTTTAAACTCTTGCGTCGTCTTAGTTGTTAAAGAAGAAACAACGCGGAGCTGTTCAAAGGCCACACCATTGCGAGTGCATGTTTGCTTGGCCAACTATTGTCGAATCCTAGAGTGTAGGCCAAGGTTTTAAATGTCGGTTATCGGGGATTTATCGGACGGTCAAAATCCTTATCGGATAGCGAAAATCGGGGATATATCGGGGATAAGTAGTATTTATCTGAGTAATATACTAGCAAATAATAAACAAACATAAGCTTGAAAAAATATAATGTTAGTCAAAATAGAATAATAAACAAGCAAATAATAAGATAACATCAAGAATGAAGAATCATCTACGTATCTACATAATTATTGTTTAATCATGAGACTCATAAACTTACTAAGTTGATATTTAGTAGTTATGAGGCATTATCAATATCCATAAACAAACATAAGCTAATCACCAATCAACCAAGTTCTAAAAACAACAAATAGTTCATAATTTGTAAACATTCAAAGAGCAAATCCAAAAGAAAGTAAAAGCTCCCAAATCCTACTTATCGTCCGATAAAGCCGATATTTAGAGCCTACTTATCGGCCGATAAGTGTCTTTGTCGCTGATAACTCGCCGATAAACCTCAAAAAACGATAACCGATTAAAAATCCCTACTTATCCTAGCGAAAAGCTCCCAAATCCGATAACTCGGCAATAATATCGGATTATCAGCCGATACTTAAAACCATGACATAGGCAGCTATCAACCTGCTGTACTGGAAGATATTCTCTGATGGGCAAAATCTACTCTTAAGGACAGTGCATTCGCACATCTTGATCACACCGAGAAGTTTCCTTTTTATCTTGAAAACTTATTTGTAGTTTCATAGTAGTAATCCTAGATAATTTTCCAACAATCTAAAGAGTAGATTAACATGAATATTGGCATATTGCTATGGTTGTTTCTGCTATTAAGTCCCTACCAGACATTTTTAAAATTAAACATTTCAATGGAACTCACTTTAAAGATAGCAAGAAAGAGTTTTTTCCTACCCTAGATGTCTCTAGCTATACTTTTGCTATAATTGATTCTAACCCGAAAAAGAAGAGGACCTCCAGAAATAGGAAAAGGCTAATAAATTTTGTAGACATTGTTCTAAGCACCTTAAGTAATGAGCTGTTTGATGTTTACTTTGATGTTTACTGTCCTTACATTACAAAACCACAGCTGAAATTTGGATAAGTCTTAATGAGAAATATCTTCTTGACGTTGCTGGAATTCAAAAATTTGTAATTGAAAATTTTCTAAATATTTTAATGTTTGATGAAAAGGATATCTCATCCCAAAGTCATGAATACCATGTGTTAATTGATGACCTTAAAAATGAAAACATCACTTTACCCTAAGCTTTTGTTAGTGGAGCCTTAATTGAAAAACTATCCGAGTCTGAAAAGATTATAAGAAAGAACTAATACACAAGAGGAAACCAACGAGTCTTGAAGGTATAATTCACATCTGAATTGAAGAAAAAACAAACAAAGAGAGGAAACTGAGAAAGCCAAGGAAATTGTTTTCAAGGCAAATCTAATTGAAAGTGGTTCTTCTAAGCCTAAAAACTTTTTCACAAGAATAACAACAAATTAAAATAGAACCCAAGAATTTCCACAAGACTAAAAGTAACCCTAACTCGGCTTTGAAAAAGGAAATCTGTTCCGTGTGAAGCAAGTCCAACACTACTCTGCACAATGTAGACATTGGAAGACTAGTGAAGCTCCCTCCAAAACACAAGTAAACATAGGGGAGGGAGATATTATTGTTGCGGTGGTCTATGAAGCTAACATGATTGCACACCCAAAAGGACAGCCGCCACTTTCTGCCCCTGCGAATTTCCCTTGTACGCCGCTTTTTCCCACACCGTCCTTGCACCGCACCCCTCTGCTCTTGCACACACAGCACAAAACCCTAGGCACGAGTATTTATAGGAGAGCGGAATTAGGTGGGCCGTACTCGCATGCTGCATCTCCTGTCCATGGTAGCCCTCACGTTCAAAAAACTGTTCACGCGAAATCTCACGCACGGGTTCACGTGGGTTGCTGCTCAATGTTGTGGCCCCCACCTGATATATCTTTTCACGCGATTTTGCAACAGCTTAACATAGGTGGGCCCCATGTCAACGTCTTATTCATAATTCTCCACCTCGACGAAGTTTTTCCAAAACTAAGCCGACACCAACCACAACAAATATCTCACTTGTTGCGTCCAGTACGAAGTGAAACAATTCACAACGGACTCAATCCACAACTAGTCGAAACCCAAACGAGAATGCGAACATTCTCCAAATATCGATATCAACTTACCAAATCGGCTGCATTATAAAGACTGCCTACGTATCCTCTTGCCTAAAGAATCAAGTCTCACGTAGTTCATCATAATGACCGCGAACGACCTCAATCTAATAGAAGAGTTCGCAACCCTCCTCCAATATCAACTCTGCGGCTGATAGCACCTCCAATGGCCTCAAAGTGTAACGAATCAAACACCTCTACCTAAGGTGAACTAATGGTCATATCCAAACTACATCTATCAGCTGCACTCGAATCAAAATCCAACTCATCATCTGCATCCAAAAACAAATAATCTCCAAACCGTATCACCTCAGTTGGAGTCCCAAATGATGCAGTATGATCTGGAGTATGTGGGGCAAGGTTTTAAATATCGGATATTAGGGAAATATCGGATGGCCAAAATTCATATCGGATTGCGGATATCGGGAAAATATCGGGGATATGTGGTAAATATCGGAATGCCATAATGAATGTTTGCATACATAGTATAATACATTAAAATATAATCTCAACATATGTAATGAAATTTAAGCATACAAAATATGAATAATATATGTTTAGGATCACTAATCAACTTTCTAAAACAAACAAAAGTGCAAAGCAACGTTGCAACATTCGATCTGCTTTTTTAGGGCAAAATATCATTTGATATAATGGGAAAATCTTGATATCTCGCCTAAAAATTCCAAACACGGTATATTATTTTACAACAAGCTATATAAAAAGATATATCGGTCCACATATCGGCTAATATATCGGCCATATCGGGGATTTATTACTCAAAATAGCCAAAAAACGGTAAATGATATTTAAAGACCATATCGGTTGCGACAAGCCCTGTAAAAGCCCTGTAAAAGGATATATCGAGGGATATATCGAGCCATGTCGGGGATATTTAAAACAATGATGTGGAGTAATCTCCACCCATTATGGAATAGCATCACTCTTCACCCGCTGCGATACATCTAAGGTCTGTCCAAAACTCTCAACCTGCTGAGAGTCAATTAGCTCCATCATCGAAACCTCAACCGAAATGACACTACCAGACCAAACACCCAATTGAGTTTTACCTTCTATCAAAGTAGTTGACAACTCTTTAATAGGATGGCTCGAATATGTCGAAGCCTCAGTCCAGAAACTCTTCTGCAGACCATTGCTTGACAACAAACACCGATCCTCCTCTAATAAGACACGGTTCTCCAAATTTACCACCCTATCTAGTTACCTCAATATTTCCTTTCCAACGAAGTGTCTTGAAATGCCATGAGCTCGGCTCCAATACAGAAACAAGTCCATCTTGTACCTCCTATCAAAACCTGAATGAAATACCTTCACCTTTCTGCCAATCTCACACTTCTTCAATCTGTTGGAGACTACTAGGATTTTATCCAAAAGAAATTTGGTTGCAACCCAAACACGCCTAGAACAGCCACCAACAAAGGAAACCAAACATCTATTTCCTCCCAATAATACCTCCTTAAAAGGCCCCTAAATATCCACGTGAACCCCATCTGAAAGACCCTCCGTGCGGTGAATAGAAATGCCAAACTTCACATCGGTCTTCTTGCTCACATCAAAGTGTTCACTGAATTTCGAATTGTAGGTCGATGCATCCATCTTCAAATCAAAACTGGAATGATCAAACCCCAAATATCGTAGTCTAGTCGAATCAACAGAAGTCGTAAGCTCTCCACTGTCACCATATCTCCAATCAAATAGTACATGTTATTTCTCCTAACGCCCTTTATCACAATCAAAGAGTCTTCCACGATCTCGAGAATCATGTCCTCAACACGAACCTTCAGACCCTCTCCAACAAAAGCTCCAATTGAGATCAAGTTCTTCCTCAAGAAAAGGACATATCTCACAACATATAACTCTTTAACAGTCCCGTCAAACATCTTGATACGAATTCTTCCTATCCCAAGGATCTGACATGCACGGTTGTCTCCCATGTACACCACATCACTATTCAGTTTTTCAAAACTGGAAAACCATTCCCTTCTATTGCACATGATAGGTCGCACCACTATCCAACATCCACTTGGATTCCTCCGAATAGCTACCTGTAGGACTGATAGAAAAAAAAAATAAATAGAAGTATCAGAAATATTACTATATGATATAACGATGTTTGCTTCTGATGATGGTTGCTTTCCTTTTTCTTTCTGCTTATTCTTCATCCATTCGTCAAACTTTGGATAATTTTTTTTCCAATGACCAATCTCCTTACACCAAGCACACTGATTTTTTCTAACTGTAGGATGCCCCACTGTAGATTGTGATTTCCAATTCTTTCGATTTGGATTCTTTCCTCTTACGATCAATGTCTCCACTACCGACTCAACTGAAGCTGCTTATCCTTCTTTCGAAGTTGATAGTTCACAAGTGCAACGATGACCTCACTATACGAAAGGGACGCCTTCCCATTAATTAGAATAAGAACAAAGGTCTCGGATTCCTCATCCGATAAGGAACTCAACAACAACGCTTTGTCCTCATCTTCAATCATAATATCCATATTTGTCAAATCCATAAGAAACTTCGTGTAGTGGTTCATGTGATCACTAATGAAGGTTCCCTTCAATTAGAAGCGATAAAGTCTCCTCTTCAAATACAAACGATTTTCCACACTCTTGGTCAAATACTTGCTCTCAAGGGTCTCCAAAATCTTCTTTGTAGAAGTCTCATTCATCACATCATACTTCAAATCTGTGTTAAACAAGACCTAATAACACCACACGCCGTCCGATTCATCTTCTTCCAAACCTTCTCTTCAATATCATCTGGCTTATCATCCAACTCCAAAGTATTTTCTAAATTTTGCGTGTCCAGCACATCCAAAACTTCGTATCGCTAAAGTCCAAAGTTATTTGTGTCATTAAACTTCTTCACATCTATCTTCGTAGAGTGGATATTCAAACTTTGAATGGTCTTCACACCAGAAGCACCACCATCAACACCTTCTTTCCCGGCTATATTCCTCAACACACCAATAACAAATACGGAACAAACTGAAGAATAGATCCAAACTTGAGAAAGATAGAGCCTTTACTAAAAAGAGACCACCTTTAACTCCAATTGAAACCCTAGACAAGCTTCCAAAGCGATCTACTCCTCCAAATTACCCAAGCGTAGCCCGAGCTCTGATAACACTTGTTGTGCGTAGCAAAAATTTTAGCAACACCTCTGGTGTTCGACAAGAGAGTAGATCTTAATTAAATCTCTGTTTCACAAAGGAAACAAGAACCGAAAGTAAAATATTTCAACAAAGTAGGATATCAGCTCTTCCTTTCATCAGTTCTAGGACTGACCTAACGAGGAAACCTAAACTCTCTATTACAAATTACGGCACGAACAATCAATTTTAACGTGGTTCGACAAGTTGCCTACGTCCACGGGGCAATGAGAGGGGATCTACTATTAGAGAAAGAGAATACAAATGAGTTTACAATCACACAAATTAAACCATCAAACTAACTCTCAAATCTTTCACAAAAGGACAGCCGTCAACACCCGAAGAAAGCCACCAAAACACAAAAGGACAGCCGCCACTTTCTGCCCCTGCGAATTTCCCTTGTACATCGCTTTTTCCCACGTTGTCCTTGCACCGCACCCCCTCTGCTCTTGCACACACAACACAAAACCCTAGGCATGAGTATTTATAGGAGCGGAATTAGGTGGACCGTACTCGCATGCTGCATCTCCTGTCCATGGTGGTCCCCACATTCAAAAAAATTGTTCACGCGAAATCTCACACACGGATTCACATGGGTTGCTACTCAATGTTGTGGCCCCTACCCGATATATCTTTTCACGTGGTTTTGCAGCAACTTGACATGGGTGGGTCCCATGTCAACGTCCCATTCACACTTTCACCTCTCCTCTGTTGACAATGGTGAACAAGTGCCCATGGGCAATTCGAGGCCTTCACTAGTTGTAGATAAAAGAAAGGTGCTTCTCAAGCTCACTTCTAGGAAACTCCTTTCTCTACAGATGTGCTTCATGTACCTGAGATCTGTTAGAACCTCATTTTAGTATCTCTTCATGTTAGAGCTAGTGTTAAGGTCTGCTTTGAGTTTGATAAAGATGTAATGACTAAAAATGGACAATTTGTGGGAAAAGGCTATTGTAGCCGGGGTTTGTTTATGCTAAATGTACTTGAGATCATGAATGGAAATACATCTTTCTCTTCAGCTTACTTGGTTGACCTCTCTGGCATTTAGCGTGGTGGATTAGGACATGTTGGTTTCTCATATATAAGGAAAATAAAATATATAGGTATGTTGCATAATACTAAAATATCTAATCATGATAAGTGTGAAATATGTGCAAAATCAAAATCAACTAAGAAATCATGTGCAAGTGTCCAAAGAAAATCTAAATTGCTTGAATTAATTCATATTGACGATGATCTGAAACATTTCTAACAAGTGGTGGTAAAAGATTCTATACAACCTTCATAGATGATTATTCTAGATACACACTAGTCTATCTGCTGAAATCAAAAGATAAGGCCTTTGAAATATTTTTAAAATAAAAAACAGAAGTTGCAAATCAACTAAATAAGAAAATTAAAAGATTAAGATCAGATAGAGGTGATGAATATGAACCTAAACAATTTAATGAATATTGTGAACTACATTGAGTAATTCACAAAACAACCCCTCCTTTTTCACCCTACTCTAATGGTGTAGCTAAAAGGAAAAACAAGACACTAAAAGACATGAATGAAATGTTAATCAGTTCTAGAGCACATCTTTACCTGTAGGGGGAGGGTATCCATTCTGCTTGCCATATCCAAAACAGAATGCCATAGATATTTGATTGCATATTTATTGGTTATGCTCATCATAGTGCTTCTTATAGATTTCTTGTTATTAGAAGTGATAATAATGCAATGAAGCCTAACACTATTGCTGAAACTAAAAATGCAGAATTGTTTGAACATGTTTTTCCTTTGAAACCTCATGTAGATAAACCTTCTCATGCTTCATCTTCTAGTCATGAACATGAATCTAATGATAATGTAGAAATTGAACTATGAAGTAAAAAAGCTAGAAAAGAGCTAGTTATGGTGATGACTTTTATACCTTTCTAGTTGATAATGATCCTCTCAACTATAGTGAAGCTATTTCATCTCCAAATGCTCCTTTCTAGAAAAAACACATTAATGATGAACTTCTATATTATATAATCACATTTGGGAACTTGTTAATTTGCTACCAGATGCAAAACTAATTGGTTGCAAATGAATCTTTGCAAGAAAGCTAAAACCTAATGGGTCCATAGAAGCCAGATTAGTTGCTCAAGGATATACTCAAAAAAATATTTTGATTATTTTGATACATTTGCCCGTGACTAGGATTGCATTTATTAGGGTGTTGTCTGCTTTAACTTCTGCTCATAAACTTGTTTCTAATAGTTATTGTATTAATGAGGCTGATAAATGCATTTATACTAAATTTGAAAATATCGCCGGTGCTATCATATGCTTATATGTTAATGATATGCTTCTTTTTGTACAAACTTGCAAATTATAAATACACCAAATCGTTTGTCTTCAAACTTTGACATGAAAGACATGGCTGAAGTTGATATGATACTAGGAGTTAAAATAACTAAAGCTACAGATAGTACCATGCTTTCACAAGAGCACTATTTAGGGAGAATGCTAAAGAAATTTGGCCATTTTGATTGCACTCCTGGTTCCACACCTTATGATAGTAGCATTCACTCAAAAATGAATAAAGAACAAAGTGTGTCGCAATCTAAGTATGCACAAATCAATGGTAGTTTAATGCACTTGATGAACTATACACAACTTAATATTACTTATGTTGTCGGATGTCTTAGTCACTACACTCATATGTCCTATTAAGTACCATTGAATTGCATTCTATCAAGTGCTAAAGTACAATTAATTATGGCTTGGCATATTGTAGTTTTCTTTCTGTATTAGAGGGATACTTGGATGCTAAATTGATCTCTGATTCAAATGAGTTGAAATGCACAAGTGGCTGTGTGTTTGTACTTAGGGGAGGTGCGGTGTCTTGGTAATCATCCAAGTAAACCGTCACAGCTCGCTCCATCATGGAGTCCGAGTTTGTTGCTTTAGAGAAGACGAGCACTGAAGCCAAGTGGCTCAAGAACTTTTTGGTTGATATTCTATTATGGGCGAGACCAACATCGTATGTGTCCATTCACTATGATAACCAGGCCACTATTGCTAGAGCCAAGAAAAACATATATAATGAAAAAAGTAGGCATATATGCTCAAGACAAAGTTGTAAAGTGGTTGTCAGATGATAGGGTTATTTCACTTGACTATGTGACGTTAGAACTTAACATAAGTGACCCTTTTACAAAATCACTACGGAAAAACGTAGAGGAAAATACAACAAGGGGAATGGATCTTATACCTATAACAAAAAGTCGAGAATGATGGTAATCCAACATATGTGATTGACAATCTCATGAAGTAGGTTCATATGGGTAATAAAAATTATTTGTCGTCTCATGAGGCACTAATATCTGTATTATTGAGAGTCGATCCCTATAGTGTAGATAGTGCAAATTACAATCTGTAAAAGTTGACCATTAGCTTTTAATAGATGACAATACCTCTTCTCGGTTGGTGCGTTTAATTGCAATGCACACTAGATGGATCCACCTATATTAGTTTGTGTTAGAAGAGAGTACGAGTATTAGTTTAGCATTAGTTTAGTCTCGCCTTGCCTGTGAGACGAATTTGTAACTAATCCATTATTATAAATAATAAAATATAGAGTGAGGGAAAACTCTCCCATGAAACTTTTTTCTCTTCAAATCTTAACATGGTATTAGAACCTATCCCTAACCCTAATCCAAATTTCTAAACCTAACACTAACCCTAGGCAGCCGCCTCTCTCCAAAACCCTAGACGCCAAAACCCTAGACGCCTCTCTCAAAAACCCTAACCGCCAAAACCCTACAGCCGCCTTATCGTCCTCATCTTTCTCGTCCTCGTCATCGTCATCGCCCTCATCTTCCTCAACAACTCCTCGTACTCATACATCCGATCAACGTCCTCGTCCTCGAGCATCTCTCACACGCCGCGACAACTCCTACCCGTCGCCGCTCACTGTTGCTGACCGCCGCCACTATGAGGCCTTCGCTCGCTGCCGCCATGCCCACCGCTCTTCGCTCTCCTTTTGTTTTCGGATCCGAATCAGATTTGCGAGTTGTCCTGTAAAAAAAACACCTTCGGGTTTCATCTAAACCTTCGAGCTCTTGATCTTTAACCTTCGGCTTTCATGTTAACCTTCGGGTTCAAAATTAAACCTTCGGGTTCTTGGACTTGTTCAGCTTACTGGCTAATTCAAGACTTATTTACTTGAACTTGAACATACTTTGATTGTTTCCATTTTAGAGTACAACTTGTGGAGGGTATTGTCTTGAACTCTACTCGTCTGTTTCATGATGGTTGGACCTGAGGAACTCAAGAATTTTGAGTTAACGGTCCAGACGAAAGTTTCGGAGATATTTTCTGGTAGAATCACTGACTGAAAACTTAATAGAATTAACTATTTCCAGTGGAAGCGTGTTATTAAAATCTACGTGACAGACCGAGGAAAAACTAACAATTTGTTGACAGACCCTCCTACTCCGACACCGAAATCTTGGACATTAGACTATAGTGTCCTCTTGCATCAACTTTTTAATACTATAAAGACTAAAATTCAGGATTTAGTTCTTCATTATATGACAGTGAAGGAACTTTGGTGTTTTTTACAAGATCTTTATGGGGGTAGCAGCAATATTAATCGGGCATATGAAGTAATTCAAGAGGTGTTTTGTTAGAAACATGATGGTAAACCCATGGATAATCATTATGGTGAGTTCAATCGTCTGGCTGAGAAACTTCGTCAAATTTTATCTATTACTGGGGATGTAAAATAAATACAAAACCAATGGAACAAACTTATGGTACTCACCTACTTGGGCACCCTAGATTTCATTTACTCCTCTGCTCGACCACAAATCATGAGGAGCTACGTCATTAGTTTTCTGGCTGAGACTTATCACTTTCTGAAGAGCGTTGTCCCTGCACAGTCATTTACATCCACTGCGGATCACTCTGCGCTTGCCACTCAGAGTTGGCAGTCTTATAGACGAGGAAGTCATATTAGTGGTCCTGGAAGAGGTAGAGGAAACATAGAAGGGAGAGGAGGTTACCACACTGGTCGTTCTGGAGGCCGAGCTGATCAACGAGGTGGCCGTGGAGGTCCATCTCAAGGTAGACATGCCCATGGCGATGACTCGGTGAAGACTTGTAATTACTACCACCAGCCAGGACATCTTAAAAAAATTATCCTCAATCAGAAAAGAGAAGGCCAATGGTGCTTACATGACTGCTTAGGACAACCTCACTTCATCTGATAGTGAAATTTAACCACAGTCACTCTTCCATGATGCGGAGCTACAGCGTTAATTTTAGCAATTTTAATTATTTTAGCAGTACCAAAGTTCACAAACATCGTTTTCCTCTTTATCCGCTATTCTCAAAAGTGCAGGTACCCCTTTAACTTTACTTACATCGTCTTCATCTCATACTTGGATTATAAATCATGGTTTTAAATAATCGACTGATAATCCGATATTATCGCTAAGTTATCGGATTTAGGAGCTTTTTGCTAGGATAAGTAGGATTTTTAATCGGCTATTATTTTTATGGGTTTATCAGCGAGTTATCGACGATAAAGACACTTATCGGCCGATAAGGGAGGCTAAAAATATCGGCTTTATCGGCGTGAGTTTTGAGTTGAATTGTTGGGCAATAGGCTGTTATTTAGTGAGTTCTTAAACCCGACCCGACCCGCTTTTGACAATAAAATGAAGTTTCTAACTTCAAGTTCAGCCCTAATCCTTAGTGAATCTCTCTCCCTCTCTGTGTGGCTGTTCTCTGAGCCTCCGAGCCTCTTCAAACTCCGTCAAGCTCAAGATCTCTGTTCCCCTCTAACTCCGTTGACCTCGTCGCTCGCCTCCCCGACCTCAAAGCTCACCACTGCCGACGTCGCTCGTCTCCCTGACCTTGAAGCTCACCTTCGCTGACGTTTATATTTCATTAAGCATGGTTAGATTACATTTTTTGGTTATTATATTATATATATACACTATCCAGTATATCAATACTACTTATCCTTGATATATCCTTGATTTCCACTATCCGATAAGGATTTTGATCATCCAATAAATCTCCGATAATCGATATTTAAAACATTGTTATAGATACATGTGCCATTGATCATATAACTGGAAACCAAGGTATCTTGTCCTCTTTCTCTCCTACATCTAATTTAGTTATATTAGCTGATGGTTCACATACACCTGTTCAGGGTGTTGGCAACACCAATCCTACCTCGAGTCTTTCTCTTTCCTCCGTATTCTATCTTCCTAGTTTTTCCTATAACCTTTTATTTGTTAGTAATATTACAAAATTACTAAACTGTACTATGACATTCTTCCCCACACATTATGTCTTTCAAGACCTGGTTACGAGAAAAACGATTGGGACGGAACATGAGCAGAATGACCATTATAAACTAGACTTGTGCATCAAACATTTAGCTTGTATCGAAAACTCATCAGCTCTACAATACCACTGTCAGCTATGGCATCCCTCTCTCTGTTCTCAAGCTTCTAAATCCTCAGTTCAAATCTCTTTCCTCGTTAGAGTGTGAGTCGTGTCAACTTGGCAAATACTATCGTGTGTCTTATCCTAATCGAGTCAATAAGAGGCTGTTAAGCCATTTGATCTTGTTCATTCTGATATCTGGGGTTTATGCCTAATAACTTCTAAATTGGGATTCCAATACTTTGTCAGTTTTGTAGATGATCACTCTCGTGTTACTTGGATTTATCTTCTCAAGATAAACCCGATCATTCTAGTTCTCCATCTCCATTATCATCGGATGAGTATGACTATTTAATCCTGCAAGAGTCATTGGTTAACGGTGGTGGTTCATCCGCTGACAATATTATTTGCGCTACTGGCAAAGACTCAGCTAAATTTAACGACCCAATTCAAGTTTATCATCGTCGCTCTGCTTCTGCTCCTGCTCCTGTGCCAACGTCGACCTCAACAACACATCATTCGCCTGAAGAACTTGAATCAGTAAGTGCAAATTTACCCCATTTTGCGAAAGACCTTATTGCACTTCGAAAAGGGACACGAACTTGTACTCAACATCCTATTTTTAAATTTATCTCCTATGATCGCCTATCCTCTACCTTTCGATCTTTTGTTACTTCTATCGACTCATATTTGATTCCCAAAAATGTGTCAGAAGCCATGTCTATTCCAGGTTGAAACTAAAAGATGCAGGACGAAATGAGTACCTTGCAACAGAATAAGACTTGGGATTTGGTCTCACTTCCAGAAAGCAGCCTGTTGGCTACAAGTGGGTGTACACTGTCAAGTTGAATCCTAATGAAACTTTGGCACGCCTGAAAGCCCAACTGATTGCTAAAGGCCAAGATTTTAAATATCAGATATCGAGGAAATATCGGATGGTCAAAATTCATATCGGATTGCGAATATCGGGGATATGTGGTAAATATCGGAATGCCATAATGAATGTTTGCATACATAGTATAATGCATTAAAATATAATCTCAACATACGTAATGAAATTTAGGCATGCAAAATATGAATAATATATGTTTAGGATCACTAATCAACCTTCTAAAACAAACAAAAATGCAAAGCAACGTTGTAACATTCGATCTGCTTTTTTAGGGCAAAACGTCATTTGATATAATGGGAAAATCTTGATATCTCGCCTAAAAATTCCAAACACGGTATATTATTTTGCAACAAGCTATATAAAAAGATATATTGGTCCCATAACGGCTAATATATCGGCCATATCACGAATTTATCACTCAAAATAGCCAAAAAATGATAAAGGATATTTAAAGACCATATCGGTTGAGGCAAGCCCTGTAAAAGGATATATCGAGGGATATATCGGGCCATGTCGGGGATATTTAAAACAATGCTAAAGGCTATTCACAGGTGTATGGTTTGAATTACGTAGATACTCTCTCCGGTGGCAAAAATGACGTCTGTTTGGATTTTTGTTCGTTAGCAGCGACAAACCACTGGCCACTTTATCAGTTGGACATCAAGAATGCATTCCTTAATGACATTCTAGATGAGGAGGTTTACATGGAGAAACCACCAGGTTTTGTTACTCAGGGGGAGAATGCTAAGGTGTGTAGGCTGAAGAAATCACTCTATGGTCTGAAGCAGTCTTCGAGAGCCTGGTTTGGACGTTTTACATCGGTAATTCAGGAAATTAGGCTTTATCGTGTACAAAAAGATCACTCTGTCTTCTGGCGATTTTAGAATGAGAAACAAATTCTGCTAGTTGTCTATGTGGATGACATTGTAATTACAAGTAATGATGCTTCTGGTATTGACAGCCTAAAGAAGTATTTACAGACACATTTTCAAACCAAAGATCTTAAATCCCTAAAATACTTCCTAGGCATTGAAGTTGCAAAGTCAACGAAGGGTATTATTCTATCACAAAGAAAGTATGTCCTGAACATACTCTCAGAAGCCGGGATGTTAGGATGCAGAAGCAGTGATTCTCCAATGGATGTGAACTTAAAACTACTACCAGACCAGGGGGAGCTTCTTGAGGATGTTGGACAATATAGGAGATTGGTGGGAAAACTGAATTATCTGACGGTGACCAGACCTGACATCACATTCGTAGTTAGTGTTGTGAGTCAGTTCTTGTCCGCACTAAGAACTATTCACTTGGATGCAGTAATAAGAATTTTAAGGTACTTAAAAAATGCTTCAGGAGGAGGAATTCTCTACTCAGATCAAAGACACCAGACTTGCAGACTTCTCTGATGCAGATTGGGCTGGATATCCTTTTGATAGGTGATCGACTACTGGATATTGTGTCTTTCTCGGAGAAAATCTGGTATCATGAAAGAGTAAGAAACAAAGTGTTATGTCTCGATCCAGTGCAGAATCAGAATACAGAGGTATAACAAATATGACACTAGAGATGGTTTGGATCAGAGATCTATTGATAGAGATTGGTCTCCCTCCAGAATGTTCCATGAGTCTATATGACGATAATATAAAGTAACAATTCACATTGCTTAGAATCCTGTGTTTCATGAGAGAACCAAACACATTAAAGTCAACTGTCATATAATCCGCAAGAAACTCGAGAACAAAATTATCATAACAAAACATGTATCGACAGTACATCAATTGGCAGACATTCGTACAAAACTACTTGGTCGAACACGGGTTGACTTTATTTATGATAAACTGGGCATGCATAATATATATGCTTTAGCTTGAGAGGGAGTGTTAGAAGAGATTATGAATATTAGTTTAGCATTAGTTTAGTACCGCATTGTCTGTGATACTAATTTGTAACTAATCCATCTCTATAAATAATAAAGTATAGAGTGAGGAAAAACTCTCCCAAAAAACTCTTTTCTCTCCAAATCTTAACAGTCCGGAAGTGAGGTTGCCTCCTTTGAGAATTAGGTAAAACATTCATGAACATCCATGTAGAGCGCATAGCCGATTTGCGCCAACCCATTTAGAACAACTCAGGTATGAAAATGATATATGAGTTGTAGGTCACTGATCCATAGCAAGGAGACTGGTTCATAGAAACTTTTATGTTTCGCTAACTCCCTGTGGGACACACTTATATATACTAGGTAGTGGTCCAGAGACCAAAAGCCATCACTTTTGATGCATTGAGTTCTTATGCTTCTTTCTTATTTGATTCACCCTCTTCTTTCTTGAATTCGATTATCCATTCTTTAAATTTTGAAATAGTGCGGGATTGCTGGAGCCTCGCAAATGTGACCCAAGCTCAATTTTGTAATTTTTTTAGATATTTGACCAAGTCTCTCTCCAAATCATCACGCTGCACGAGATTAATCTCTCTGCGTAAAATATTATGATTATTGGTATCTCTCTGCCCTAGAAACTAAGTCTTTCCCTGCCTAAGGAGAACAAGTCGTTTCTTCCCTTCACAAGAGATATTGTAGTTATCCAAAATATTTTTACAAATCCATTTCTCTTTTAAAACACGAACCAGTCTCCTCTAGGTAATACAAAAAAAAAAATAGCAAGCTTTCTTCTCTAAAACCTCTTACAACTCTCTTCTCCTCTCAGTTGTTAATGAAGAAACAAACCACAGCTGCTCAATGGCCTATAGCATTGTGAGTGCACGCTTGCTTGGCAAATGACCGTTAACTCCTTTGGGGGGAGGGAGGTAGGACGTTAACAACATGCTGCACCAAGAGATATTCTCTGAGGGGCAAAATGTACTCTTAAGGATAGTGCATTCGCACACCTCGATCGTATAAAGAGAAGTTCCATTTCATCGTGAAAACTTATTTTTAGTTTTATAATAATAATCCTAGTTAATTTTTCAACATAGTTGACCTCCTTAGTCACAATTTTGTCAGTGATTTTCAGCTTACAGGGGCAACTGATAATTGCTTGACCGACTAGGTAATTGGTGGCTCGTCATCATCAGCTTCATCAATTTCCAATAATGAGGAAAAATCCATCAATTGTAGTCATCATGGCAGTGGTACTCTTCACTTGTTCTCAGCTTGGTCAATCTTTTAGACCTTGTCGATCTTCTACTCTCACTTCAACATGTGACAATCTATCTTATTTGTGGCTTGACTTTCCTTAATGGTAGCAGGTAATCCGAGTAATGACTTGGACCTACCCCGCGACTTCTCACAATTAGCGAGATTAACCCTTACTCTCTCCATTCTCCACTACATCGACTTTAGGTTGGTCAAAAGAACCTCTTTTTTTCACCTAGTCTCTTTGTTGAGAAAGCTATCTGTGCTAGCAACAATGGAGAGTTTACCATTTGAAGCTGAATATCTAAGAGTGAGGATGAGGATATCCAAGCTCTTTCGCCATGAGCTGAAAAGCAACATTTGCATCTCATCTTCAATGGTCATCCCAACCTTTGTCAACATATTCACTAGGTCCTTTAGGTATTACGTGGTCAATGCCACTCTGGTTGTTTTTGTACTATAGCTTGACCAAGGGCCACATTTAGATGACTTTGTTTTAGGGGTCTCCTTTTTTATTCATGGACTCGAGTTTGGCCTATAACTGGCAGGTGGTAGTGTAGGTCGACACCTGCTAGAACAACGTTTGGTAGTTAAATTTTTAAAACGTGCAACAGCCTTCCGATTCATGACCTCATGCTATAATCTGAACCGGCTCGTACAAATTCTTGTAGTACAAATGGTCCTCCATTTTCTAGTTCAACTAGGAGCAGTTATTGGATGCCAAGATGTCAACTTGAACATGTCACTAGTAGTAGTGATCGCATCCTCCCTTTTGATTGCACAAGACAATAACTAGAATTTCGACACCATTGTTGGGAAAAAGGCTTGCCAAAAATAGGCATAAGAGAAGACACATTGCTCACAGAATTTTTCTATGGAAACCATCCAATGAGAACGGTAAAAGTACAGGACAAAATCTAGCTAGATCTAACAATAAATGAATAAATCAGAGACTAAAATCACTAAATGATAATAAATAGTGAAGGGTTAATTCTTTCAACATCCAACAGTATATACTATTAAGTTTCCAAATTAAGGTCTATCCCCTCTCAAGCACCTACCAAAAGAGCCAAATCGAACGTGGGAACATCGAGAAGCCAAGTGCATGTCCACTTATCAAAAGTAAGATTGCCGACCAGTTGACCACAATTTTTCCGATTGAATAATGCTTATAATTTAATATATCATCACCTTCGGTGATGTCCCATTATTATTCATCCTTTCTGGGTGTCTATTTTATAATCACAAAGGGGTTAAGGCATTCCAACATCCGATATCACTGACCGGCTTTTTCCCAACAATAGACTCTACCGTTTTAGGTTCAAATGGAAATTAAAATATAAGTGGGGACAGGACAACCTTAAGTGTTACCTTATCTAAGGCGTGGGAACGGGATCAGTTTTTGGACGATACAAACAATTCACCATATTTCTCATCCCACAATACATAAACATGGAAAAGTCAGAACTTCAGAGATATCTACCTCATTCATCATCATCGTTGCATTTATAATGTTGTCGAGAAAAAGTTCATTTACAAGTCAATTAACAAGTTGGTAATAAGTCTCTAGTTACGTGATTTTTCGTATACGTATATTCCAGAGGTTAGTGACCAAGATGAAGATGTCGGAAGACTTGGAACATCCAAAAAAGATCTATCTGCTAGTTATGACCGCCTCCTAACTTAAGTTAGGTGAAGTGACACCTTAGGACACATTTTATCTATTAATATTTATGTTTGCCGTTTATTTAGAAGTTTTAATTAGCACGATAGCATTCAGCTCAGGCTATCAATTTGGTAAAGTATAGCTTGGCTTACATTTTGCTATGAATTCAAACTTGATTCCTCGACTAGGGACTTATTTCGTTGCTGCCAGTTGACACTTCTCTTGGTATCCTTCCTTTTGTTCCTCCGTCCTTGAGGTATTCTGCTTGATTTTAGTATCAGAATAAAAGTCGATCTTTTTCAGATTCCAAACATCTTAAAACAATTTGATTCTTTTCGACCCCAATCCAACGCTTTTACTTTTTTAATTTAGTTGATATTGGCTGTGAAGTATGTTAGGATAACAGTTATTTCAATGATTCAATCTTTATATTTATAATGTATAAAAGGCTGAACATAGCTTATCAGACCTTCAGGATACCACTGTTCACACATTTAGTTAGAGACCCATGGATTTTGCCAATGACAAAACCTTCTTTTGTTTATGATTCAAAATATGTCTGGATCAGTAATATATGCTTTCACAAGTAATGCAAAGAAACTCGTAAAACGTTATGCTTCTGTGAACCAGGTGCTTCATCAAGCAATTAATTTATTCAGACATTTAAAGTTTAGGTACTTACATAACTTAGATTTGGCATTAGAATGAAAGTAGAGAAAGAGGTAGAACGCGTGTCATAGGAAAATCATTAAGCACTTCAGAGAACACTAACTGGATCAGAAAAGTCAAGGATCTGTACAGCATATATTTAGAAACTTGATGCACAACCAAACAATGCAATCAGATGACTACGTACTCGATATCCAAGTCAACTTACTACATTATGGAAGCAACTTTAAATAGAATAACAAAAACAGGAATCAACCAGCACCTGAGAGCAAGTTACGAGTAATGAAATTTCTTTTAAATTTAGAGCTAGCCACGTGCAAAGAATTTTAAGAGTTAGCATGTAAAGAAATAACTCTTACTTGGCATTACCTTCAGCTTTTCTTTCAGCATCATTCTCAAGAATGACAGCAGAATTCCCCTTTACATCTGTGTAATCAGAGGGAAAGTTTAAAACAATAAAAATTGCTTCTAATTTTACCCTTTTGAAGGGAAAAAATTCAAGAATAAAAAAAATATAGTCAACATTGACTTCTTATGCACAATCAAATTAAATTAATTGTTCAGAAAACTATCAAGATTGAAAAAGAAACAAATTATTATCGACTTCTTACACAATCCAAAAATTGTTTTGACCGCTACAGGAATATACAGTTATTATCAATGTAAAAATAAAAAAATTTCATGTGCACAACCTATTGTAGAGAAATCACTTAGTTGCGTAACCAATATCAAAAAATGTCATTTAAAACAAAAAGAAGTGAGGACAGCATCAAAAACCAATATAAATAGACAAACAGGGAAACGTCTCCACTTAAAGATGTCTACATGGGCCTCAAGAATAGAAGTATGTTTGCGGTGTTCATGTGTTTGTGTATTATATAGGGGACATTAGGTATGAGTTATAACCCCTTTCAGCAAAAAGAGCTACCAAGACATAGAACTAGTGAGGTCCGCTTGCTCCAATGTGACTATAGGTGGGCCTCAGCCGTACTCTCCGTGTGTGTACGGACATGTGCATGCATCCTACTTAGGTGGATGGGTTGTTTGTGTGCATGAGCAGTGATGAATTGAAATGGAAATAAAATCCAATTGGTGAAAGTAGGTTATATAAATCAACAGGGAGCGCTTTTCCATCTTGACTTCAACAACTTTAATGTATATGTTGTATCAGATTGTTTTGAAACCTATACCCCATGAATCAACCAGCAGAAAATGAACAAAATTTAGACAGGTTTCGCTATCCTTTTTAAAGTCACTTGATGCGAAATAAAATATCTTCCAACCATTTACTTCTACATTCATTAACTATAAAAATAAGTAGATCAGGACTAGTAGTTTGCATAATCTGTGGGAAATCTCATGAAAATGATACCATCTGACATTCTCATTCATGTGCCTCTATATGCATGTAATAGTTGACAGGTACCTCTAAAATATCTTATATGATAAATTCTGCAGTATATTATATATTTTACCCATTATTCATTCAGTATATATAAAGAACTTTTCAAAAAGTCAGATATAGTTTAAACTGGAAAACCATGTGGATCTGCACTTCTCTTCAGCAGAATCCTCAAGGTATGGGGCTCCATTTCCTGCCACATATAATAGATATGCCCTTTAACATTATAAAGGCAGCAAACACAGTACCCTTTTCAATATTTGGCAAAGCATGTTTTAGAGTCGAAAGATTAAGTTTATTCAGATGAAAAAAGACCAGAACCTAATTTAATTGATATTGGCTGAAAATTATTAGGATAACAGTTATTTCAACATTTATATTACTGTAGAAGGCTGAATATTTATTGGACCTTCAGGATACCACTGTGTTCCCATATTGATTTTGAGACCCATGGATTTTGCAAATGGCATAACCTTGTTCTGCTTATGCATCGAGACATGTCTGGAGGATTGGTAATAGTAATGCTATTATTCCCTAAGCAGTGTAAAGACACTCGTAAAAATCTAATGTCTCTGTGAACCAGGCTCTTCCTCAAGCAATTAATTTATTCAGAACAGTTAAAAGGTTAGAAACTTGTATATTTTATTAAACCTAATACAGTATCCAAACAATCCAATCAGATGACTAATTATGAATCGTATAAACAAGTCAACTCAGTGCATTATGGAAGCAACTTTAAATAGGTTAACATAAAACAGGAACAGTGCCTCAGAGAATATTATGCATAATAACATTTCCTTTAAATTTAGAACTAGCCACATGCAAAGAATTTAAGAGTAAGCCTGCGAAGAAATAACTTCAAGTTGGCAATACCTTCAGCCTCTCTTTGACCATCATTCCCAAGAGCAACAGATGAATTCCCCTTTACATCTGTATAATCAGGTGGAAAGTAATTAAACAAAAGGTTTATAATTTTACCTTCTTGAAGGAAAAAAAATCAAGACGGATAAATTAGCACATTGGCCAATATAGTTAAAATTGACTTCTTTTGCACAATCAAACTAGTAGTTTGTTGGGAAAAAAATAAAGATTGAAAAAAGAACAATTTAACGTCGACTTCTTATGCACAATCGAACTAGGAGATTGTTGTAACCGTCCTAAGTTGGTTTGCAGTCATTTAAATACATGGAAAGCAAACAGCAGACGGATAAATTAGTGCATTAGCAAATAATTATATATATAGAATAGTTCCTGCTCCGAGCCTGTTTGCTCAGTAGTCGCAAGCTTCATCCAAGTATTAAGCATCCCTTACAAGAATACAAAGTTATTCTCAACATGAAAATTAAAAAAATTCATTGCACAAACTATTTTTAGAGAAAGCGCATACATGTGTAACCAAGATCCAGACATTTCTTTTTTAAAGAATAGGGGATAGTCTCAGAAACCAATATAAATAGACAAAAAGAGAAACTTATATACTTAACAATATGTTTTCTCATTTAGGTCTAGCGGTCTGCACAATTTTCCATCTCATGAGCGCAATACCATCTGACATTCTCATTTGCCTGTGTCTATATCTATGTAACAGTTGACATGGTACCCTTAACATATCATATAATAAAAATTCTGCAGAACATTAAGTATATTATCCACTCTCCATTCAGCATGTATAAAGAACTTATAAAGAAGTCAGATACAGTTTAAAACCATGCAGACAAATTAACCAACCTCTACATTTTTCTTTCGAAGAATTCTCAATGTATGAGGCTACATTCCCTGCCACATAAAATAGGTATGCCCTTTAACATTATAAACGCAGCGACAAAGTACCTTTCTCAATTTTTGACAAAGCATACTTTAGTGTCCAATGATCAAGTTAATTCAGATGAAAACAGAACTTAAAAGATAAATGGAGTTCAAAGGAAATTTCAGTCAATAATTAATTGCATCGAAGCTCAACAATAGCCTAAAAAACAATACGAAAAGACCAAGAAAGATAAATATATTAACAGCAAAACAAGATCCTTTTTTAATTCAGTGCCCTAGAGTTAGGCATAGAGATTAGCTGATTTCTGACAAGACTCATGTTGCTAAACATGGGCACCAAAAATTGTAAGGTCTGAATAGGTCGCACAGAAATGGGTATGGTTACTGGTATGGGTGCGGATATGGGTATGGGACAAAAAAAAAATTATAAAATGTAGGGTACAGGTACACATCTACATATATATTGAAATTAATATTTACATGAGGTCATTATTACTTTCCGATTCATGTGTAATTAAAATTAAAATTCCTATCATATTTTGAAGTTTCTTTTATTATGTTGATTATTATAAATTAGAAACTACTTGTTTTGAACTAAAAACCCAAACGACCTTTTAAATTATAGTTATGAACCTGGGTATGGGCTGAAATGAACCCGACAAATATCTATGAATTCCAAGAAATGGATGTGAAGTGTAAGATATACATCCAAGAAGTGTTTGACAAGTGTTTTAGTTAAAACATATATCATATAATTAAGTACATGTCTTGATAAACATATACATATGTCCGAAGAGTGTCCATGAAGTTTGGGTATAGATAAGTCTCGGGTACGTGTCGGAAATGGGTATGACTTCATGATAGAAGTACCCCGGTAGCATTGACCCATTCCATTCTGGACCACCCTTCACACTTACCCCAAGATCAGGTACAAGTTAGAAGAAGAAGCCAGATTCAGCCCATTAAAGTTTATATATTTGAGTTTAATTTTTTTAAAACATAGTAGAACTATAAAGTATTAATAAGGATAAATATCTTAACAAGTAGTTCTCGTTGTAGGCTTGGTGGTAAAAAAAGGGTATGCAAGTGACTATGTTGGGGCTTCGAGCCTCAAGTGGTAGGCGATATGAACTCAAAATAGGACCCATCAAAAACAACATCCCCCTATAAGCATATATACTGCTGGCACCGATCACATACCTATTAGCATAAATAATACTGGTTTAGCAAAACTGTCCCCAGACCTTAAAATCATCCAATTTCAAGGGAATAAAATAGTTTATGTCTCATCCCTCTCCTAACCCTAGCCACAACCACATGCAGCGATCGTCCCATCATCTCTCACAAAAGCCCTGACTTCCCTTTGTTGCCAGCAATCTCTCTCTCTCTCTCTCTCTCTCTCTCTCTCTCTCTCTCTCTCTCTCAACATAATTAAAACTTAATGAAACACAATTAAAGTTAATTTAATAAAAAAATAGTTTAATTGGGGATTAATTTTGAAAAGTGTAGTTTGGTCATTTAGTATTAGCCAATACCACCGTTAGGGAGGTCTGTCGGGAAATTTTGAAAGTTCATGGGATTTGCGTCACGCCCTAATGTTCATGTATGTTTAGTGGAATTAACAAAGTTGATGGCAGTGTAGTGCCAAACCCCCCTCCCCCCCAAAAAAATTAAGTTCATGGGCGTTTTGTGAAATTAACCGGACAAAAATCTACTCATGAGTACGTGAATTTTCATATGTGCATATTTGATAAGTGCATCATATCGCCAAGATCATAGAACATGGTTTTATGGTACATCAGCACTGGTCAAAAGTGGAACAAGTATAAGTGAACAAACCTGTAGGTTCCTCTGCAGCACCTTCGACACAGGCAACATCATTACCTGCTTGACCATATGAAACAGTTACTCGTTCACTCCTTATTTAATATTCATAAATAAGTAATGAAAACAAGTTTTGACATTATTGTAAAAGTAAATAACGACTGTAACTAGGCTTTGGAGAATAAGTTCTAGCCTATAATCAACTAAACACTTGGATGAGTGATCAACATGACTGAACAAATTTGAAAGATAGAAGAAGAGGTGAAGCATGTATTGCCAAAAACTAAGTGGAATAAACTCAAGCCTAAATCAAATAGCACTATAACAGTGTTCCTCAACTTCTGAAGCAAACAACGGTATATTAGTCTGCTACATTTAGCAGGCAATAGAAAATAAGTAAAGAAAAATTCATTAAGTTCCCTCAGTAATTTATGCCCATCGTAACCACAACAACAAAGCCTGTATCCAAAAAAAAACCCCAAACTTTTGGTGTCGGCTACATAAATCTTATTCCCAAACTTTTGGTGTCAGCTACATAAATAAGTAATGAAAACAAATTGCAACATCATTTTAAAAGTAAATAACGACTGTAACTAGGCTTTGGAGAATACGTTCCAGCCTATAATCAAATATACACTTGAATGAATGGTCAACATGACTGAACAAATTTAATTGAAAGATAGAAGAAGAGGTGAAGGATGCATTGCAAAAAGTAACTGGACAAACTCAGGCCTAAATCAAATAACACTATAGTAGTGTTACCCAACTTCTGAAGCAAACAAATGTATATTAGTCTACTACATTTAGCAGGAAGTAGAAAATAAGCACTGTTATAAATAGTGGTACATAGCGTCACAATAGCGACGCTAATAGCGTTAGCGGTCCCTTCTCGCTACGCTTTCGCCCAATAGCGGTGACACATTGCGGAATATGCATTTTTTACTGGCAAAAGCGGCCAATAGCGCGCCATAGTGGTGAATAGCAGGCGATTGCAGGCAAAATCCACTTTTTGACCGCTATGTAAAAGCAGTTTGAGGTTTATTTTTTAAATTAAACCCGACCCGCAACCATTGCATCCCACTGCCTCCCGCAATTTCCGACATATTCTCACCGTCTTCCACAGCCTCCGGCACCTCCCTCAATACTTCATCTCACCTCTTCTCGCAGTGAGCTCCTCCTACTGTGGTCCTCTCACAGTTTAGCTCCTCTTCTCGAGGGCTTTTTGGCTCTTCCTCTAGTCATCCTCGGTATTATGTGACAATTACATGTCTATTTTAGGTCTAGGATCTTTTTAATCATCAAATATGCACTTTTAGATTTTTTAGATTTTTCTTTGATTTTTCTTATTCTTTTGAATATTTATATGTATCTAAATTAGACCGCTATATTATGACTTTGCGCTTTTTGCCGCTATTTTGCCGCAATAGCCCTAAATAGTCTTAGCGATGTCTCACCGCTACGCGACGCTATCGGATATCGATAAGTAAAGAAAAATTCATTAAGCTCCTTCAGTAATTTATGTCCATCGTAATACCAACAACAAAGTTTGTATCCCAAAAAATTTTCCTAACTTTCATGTCGGCTACATAAATCTTATTCCCATTACAACAGACAACTAAATCCTGATTTAGTAATAAACAGAAAATCGATAAAATGTAATGCAAAAGACCTTGAAAAATTGTCCTCAGATACAGATGGCAGCTAAACTAGATATGAACAAATACCATATGAGAATGAACTAACTGTTTACTAGATGAACAAATACCATATGAAAAATTGTCCTCAGATACGTATGCAGCTAAACTGCAATTAGTTGTCTAACGTTGGACAAGTTCAACTAATTGTTTACTAGATGAGTCACTAATGATGACTTCAAAATGAATAAAATCAATTTGTCATTCTCTAGATGAAAATAAATTCTTAGTGCATGATTGATAAAAGCATCATGGCAGACATTTATTTAATCCTTGGATATTCACCGGACCATCCACATTGTCATCCGTATTACCAGTGTCTGGAATGATTTCTGGAATCTCCTTCACTAGTCGGGTTCGTTCCTCTGGTGTACGGAGCAGCTCTCTTCTGTCAATATATTCATGGAGCGTAAACTCAAAACACGTTAAGGTGGCATGATTACCCATACGCATCAAGGATGTGCAAACAGTGCGATAAATAAAGAATATCAAATCATATCCATGAGTGCACTAATTCCTAAAGGATATTCTCTGCGCCACCCCTTCTCATTTGCTCGTTCTATTTGCTTCTGTAACTTCAGAATCTCTCTGCTGATCCACTGGAAAAAAAATAGTTTAGCAATGAACTGTGTATTAAAAAGCAATCAAAAGACCAGACCTGCAGAAGAATATGCTCAGACATTGTCAACAACTTCGGGGGTGGGGGGGGGGAGAGATTTGTTTCATGCTCAATGCTGTGAGTTCCAAGCTCGCTTTATCGTTTAGCAGAATTAATATGAAACCAATGAGTTTAATGTTACTCAAAGCTTAACAGCAAGCTGCTACCTTAGAAACTACCTTAGAAACATATCCCAAGAAACAGTAACATAACACTGTAAAGAGATTATTTTATAATTTAAGATACTTACATGGTTCACTATGTCCTCATGAATGCTTTTCACTTTTTTCTCAAGCTCTACCTACCAAATGATATGAGAGTACATATAAGAAATTGCACCAAAGAAAGTGGCTAAAGTCCAATAGAAATCAGATAGGTTTAGCAGAATAAAAAAACTAGAGTAGAATCATCAGTATGACATCAACAAAATTATCATACATGTAGCATGGTCAAAATCCACTCCGGAACATTGATGCATTAATGCACTGTATTGAGTCTTTTGCTTTATAAGTAAGACAGGTAAAATCAATTGGGCTACTTATATAACCCAGCCTTGCATATAGACAACTGTGGTGTAGATGCATGCTTCTTATTTCTGTATTCTTTTTTGCATCTCTCATCAAGGTTTAAGTCACTGCTTCCTTTCTTCACACCCTTCATTTAGCAACTTAATAAGTAAGGATAATTTCTTTAATACAAAATATTTATACGAGAACTTGTAGTTTGCATTATAATGTCCATGGAATGATTAATTAAACTCATTTGCTTGGTTTGTCATCCATACTAACCTGCGAAAAAGAAAGAAAATAAAGTTATGACTAACTCCTGGAATTTTATAGGGATTACACAGGGGGTGGGGGAGAGGGAGTCTTGCAATTGGGCCCCTAACAATTCTGTCTGAAACTGATTTCATCTAATAAAAATGAGAAAGAATTAGAAAATGAAAGATTTCCTAAAAAAGAGATCAAAATAATCTGGTTGCCAACATAAATGTTATCAACGGTTATCTCCCATATAATTCTGAAGAATCATGATTCTTTCTATTATCATGCATACGGGAGCGGGAGCAGTATCAACATAGGATATCAAGAAAGAAAAGGGCTTACTATAGTCGGCCGTTTAAAAAGGCCTTTCTTCACTAATTGGCGGAGATCTTCGCACTCCTCCTGCAAACAAAAACCATACAATACAGAATAATTACACCTCTAATAAAGTAGGATATGTATCTGAATTGTGTACGAATAGAGATGCTACAGGCGCTGAAGGAGTGACATCCAATGTTAAGACCTCAGGTAAGAAGTTCTCATGATTTTAATTTAAGTTCATTAAATCAACTTAAGCTTTATTATGAGTGAATCAAATACCATCAAGTCAACTTGAATTAGAGTTTCTAACTTCAGTTTTCAGTAATTCAGGTGTTTTAGCAAATAAAGTAAGTTTAACTATGAATGAATGGGTTCACAGATTTAGGGTATGACTCTAATCCAATCAGCACTTCATCTTCAAGAGTTATTTTTAACCTGCAGTTTTACAGCTTTACTTGGGGATTTTCTGATGATTATCCAATTGGAATGTTATAGATGGTTACGTTTAATAAATAATGGACTTTTCGATCAATGCTAAACACACCAATCAAGTCGGCCCCATAGTTGACCAAGTGTAGTTGCATTGTAAATAATTAAAGGATAACCTGCATTTTACAAGACCTCGATACTTTGCTTAGAAGATTCTGAGTTGTATGAGCACAGGACATGTACTCTGCTTGTTCTGTCCTTTTTTCCTGCTGTAATTCCTGACTCATTCTCTAATTTGTCCGATCTGGCCTCTTACTTTTGGAGAACTTTGGAGTATCTCTTCCTTATTCATAAATTTAAATTCATGAGGACCTGTTTTTCTACCCTCAACTTGGCTTCTAGGGGGCAAGTATATCTCACACGAGACTCAATTTGATTGGGGGGTGGGGGGGGGGATGCTTAAATAATGTTGATCCTGTGCTAATGATCATTGAACTTAACAAGGGAGATGGGTAGCGCTGACTGGTACGGATCTTTATGTGAAGAGCCCAGTAACAGTAGACAAGAACAGAAACCAGATGCAGTCTTGGGCAAGACAATTTGAGCGTTTATTCCAAGCTGTTTTGGCCTGATAAAAAAATTTCATGATCCCTTGGGTACAAATCTGTTGCTTTATATGCTCATATGTTTAGATATGAAAAGGCTTCTGTAGATTAAGTGATTACGCAACAAATTGTTTTGCGGATTCATGAAGGAACCTAGAAATTGTCAAGGAGGTTAAATCAGTTGTTACGGTTTTTTAATATTTATGACTAATTTTGGTTCTTCTTTTTCAATCAAAGAAAAGTTTTTTATTAAAGGAGTTTCAAAAATTTGGAAAAGGGAACTTAACCTATTTAAAGCTAGCCCTTGTTCTCCATGATAACAGTAATTACATTATTTCCAATTTTACAGAAGACTTGTACCTCATTGCAGGAGATCATTAGATCGAAATTTGTAGCCATGAAAACAGTTTACTTATCTATACCATTATATAAAAAATGAAATGAGGGCATCCAAAGTTTGATGACATGTCCACCAACGTTCAAATGATGGGGCCATGGGGGTAATTTCATAAATTCACTTGGAAAATCAAATCACCAAGGTGCAGTATAATTCAAGGATTCGGATAGTCTCCAATTAGGTGGCAATTAGGTGGTAACTGGAGAGGACCCAATTACCCCCATTCTCAACACCGATTCTAATTTCAAGGGATAAGATAAGTCCATGTATGATTGTCACTATTATCCTCAAAACCACTATTGTTAAAACTGCTAGTGTGATAAAGGAAATCCTACATGGCATCATCTTATCCTTTGAAACTGGAATAGAAGGTGAGGACTGTGGTAATTGGATCCTCTCCAATTACCACCTAATTGGAGAGGATCCGAATCCATAATTTGAAAGGTAAAAATTAACACTATATGGTGATTTTATAGCACACTAATGGCTGGTTCCACAGGAATAAAAAACTTGAGATCACCGGGTGAAGAGTTTATTAAAATAAATAATGAAGGCTCTGTCTATAGAAGACCCTAGTTTTTTAGTTTAATTTGACCTATACCCCTAAATCTTAATGTTTTCAAAGTTCTTTCAGTTAGAAATTTGTTATTAAAAAACCACAATGACAATAAATTATTATCACCGCGACCCCAAATTTATTTTAGTTTGATTTTAGACGAATAACTATTGATATTTTCAAATTAAAGCACAAAATGAATTTATGTCCCTTGAGTTATAGGTGCTTATATAAACTTAGGAAACAACAATAAGGAAGTATTTAGGATTGACTATCTGAATCATATCGTTCTATTCAGTTACAGAATGAGCTAAAATCATAATCTTATATTTGGTAAAATCAGAATTTGGAAAGATAAAAAAGGAAATGAACATATGAGATAAAAGAATTTCTTCATTTTCATTTTTCAAGTCGACCTACTATGTAAACTCATATACTTCTTTATATTTTGGATTTTTATTTATAAACCCAAGAACTACCCCGTTTTATTTTTAAATCCCCTCACTTTCAAAATCATTGTTAAACCTAATAACCATACTGATTTATGTTTAAACCCACTTTTACACCCTACTGTATAAACTTATATACTTCTTTATACTTTGGATTTCTTTTTATAAACCCGAGTTTTACCATGTTGAATTTTTAAATCCACTCACTCACAAAACCTTCCATAAACCAAAATACCATAGGTAGCATTTTTAAACCAACTCACTCTCAAAATCATTCTTAGACAAATTACCATAGTCAATTATGCTTAAATTTACTTTTCTGTGTTTCATAGTTCTTTATACACTATATTATACATAGCAACTTTCACCCAAAGTATAGCAACTTGCCTATAGAAACTCAAACATAAATATAGAAACTTAAACATACAAAACATAACTAATAATACACAAATTGGATTTAAAAATAAGTCAGTATGATATTTTGGGTTTAAAGTAAATTGAAAGTGGTAGGTTAAAAATAAATCAGAGTGATACTTTGGGTTTATAAATCAAAACCCTTATAGAATACAATCATTACTTTATCAAAAATTAATTTGCATTAAAACAATTTTAAATTTGATTGCAAGACTTTAACTATTTGTATGCTAGTTATAATTTCGTTGCACATATTAAGGTGATGTACATTATTTGAAATTTTTAAGCAAGGGAGATATAGGATGGAATAATTGATTCTTTGAATTTCATGATTTATCTCATACTCACATCTGTTTTTTCCTTTTAAATTTTTTAGGAAATAAGGTATTGCATATTTGCACGTGCATAATTGCTAGTATAAATAAAGATGCATGTGTGTCTCCCTTTTTTTGGGTTTTGCGGTTTTGGGGGGCAATAAATTGATAAAAGTTTACAAATACAATTATAACATGCATATAGTCATGTACACACACAATTGAAGATGTGCATGTAATCATAATAAGAAATAAAATATGGCATCATGAAACTTGAAAGTTTGTTTTTGAATATTAAAGGATATTGTTCACTTAAGAAATATGATTCCCGTATATTATGTGATTGCATATAAATTTTAAAATGTCCTTGCATGTATACCATAAACCTTTCTTCAAAATTTACAACAGACTCATTGGCATACCTCCTCAATGTTATCGTCCGATAACAAGGATATCTTGACATCTTTGGAAAAATTGGAGATGCATAGAACAATATCTGTGCTAGTTTCTCCTATCTTGTACGCCTGTTCAGTCTTTTTTATACCTGTAGAAGTTTAAAGAACAATTATTTGACCAGCAAAAAGAAAGGAAATTTAAAATAAAAATTTGCACCATGTTGAAGACTTTAACCTGTCACTTGGCCCAGCTGATACGGCTTTTGCACCATGAAGTAGAAGTCCTTAGGGTCGTTTTTAACCCTAACAAAGCACCCCACAACCTTAACTTCAAATGTCTCAGGATTCTGTAGGAGTTCAAGCATAAGAGACCTTTTCAGATATGCAAGTTTGATATTATCTACTACAATAGCAGCATAACAGCTTCTTGATGGTTCCAGATCCTTTTTCCTGCAATGATTTATTTCTAATCTGGGGGTTTTATAATCTGAATTGGTGTACCGACGCTTCTTAGCAAAAGTTGTTCCTCCATCCTCCTGTGAGCTCAAAGAAAATTCATCACTCGCATCAGATTGTTCTTCTGCAAGATGGCTCTTTACCAAATCAAAGATTTTATGATATTTCAGCTTTTTTTTCCTAAAGAGACTGTGCAAATTCTCGTCTGGAATCACAAGGTTTCTTCTCTTCTTGTTTGGGGGAAAAAGATTTTTCGATTGGGCATAATCCTTTATGATTTCAGTAACATCAATTTGGTTAAGGGGTTTAGTAGCATTTTTGCCGATAGAAGTAAGAAATTTATTTAGTTCCACTGAAGCCCATCCAATAAAAGCTCTTTCCTTTTTGGGTTTCTTTACTTGACTCTTCTTCCTACCTCTTTTCCCCTTTAAACCTTTGAAAAGTGATTTTCCATCATCACAATAATTCTCCAAATCATCTGGTCCTGACATCGATTCTTCGTCATACGGTTTATCATTGTCTGATTCATTCTGAAGATTCTCGCCTCTCTTCAAAAGTGCATCAGCTGCTTGAACATCCACTATGGTAAGCCCTTCCTGGTCCTTTACTATCTCCCAGTAGTCCTTGAACAAAAATTCATATGTTTCTGTATTGCTGAAATCCACCTTTTCCTGAGGACAACAAGACTCTTGTTAATCAAGAAGTGAAGCAAGGCCTAACATATAAAAATCACGACAGGCGTCAATCTAGGCACACAACATTTATTAATCACAAAATATGTTGAAAAAAAAATCGTACTTAAAAGGGACTGATCCTAATAAGGAGAGAGGATTAGAATCCAATATAAATGAATTACCAGAACAAAAATGGAACTTATTGAATTAAACTGTAACAAAAATTATGAAAAGAAACATCTGTATATTCACAATAATGGCTACAAAACATCTACAACAGATTATTTTAGTTAGGACCAATCATTCTTTTAAATGGTGAAACATCAGAGGAGAACCCGTCAAGAAGAGCAGCGCCTTAGTCCTCAACCGGGGTTCAGCAACATGAATTCTGTCATGATTCAACTCTGTAAGGGCCATCTCCTCTGTTAAATTAACAACTACATGTCCTTTTTAACCATCTAAATCCCAATTTGTTTATGTCTACCGACTCTACCCTAGTCATGTTTGTTCCATTAACTACAACCCTATAATGCTTCTTAATTGGTGCACCTTGCCACCTCAAACTTCTTAAGGATACTCTCATTTCTTGTTTTATCTTAAATTGCACTTTGTCCACCTCGTTCTCAGATTATCTGCATTCATTTTACACGTTTATAAAAGTAATAGATTCTCATCCATAAAGCATCTGGTTATATAACTGCATAACAAAGTTTTCACTTGCCAAACATTTTCTCAAATTCTTGGGAAGAGCTGCTCACATGCAAAGGGCGCATAAACAACAGTCCATTGCTTTCCTCAGAGGTAATGTTTAAAGGGAATAGCAGGTTGAAGAATACCCTAAGTACCCAGCCAATACGGATTTTCTCTCTCAATGGGATAGCCTGTTGTGCTTGCCACTTCAATGGGATAAGGTGACATAGAACATTATAGAACTACGTCTTAAGTCATGACTTATGGATCTTCATTAAAAAAAAAAGTCATGTTTTATGGGTCAAAAAATTACCAGTCAAGGAACAGGTTTCAAATGAGACAGCAGGTGAAATAAAAACATTGGGGTAGATTAGAGATGACTGGTCGTTGACAGAAAGTAGAATAAAAACCTAGTTGCTGAAGAATATATGAATTCAGTAGCGTTATCACCCCTCAAATATTTTACTAGTACCTAAAACCCCTTGATTCATAAGGGAGCAGGGGTAATCTGCAATCTATCCTTCTCAAAAAAATGATAATTCGGGGGTAATAAGTTCTAACAAAATAGTTGAGGAGTGATATGTGTTACTGAAAGTATAGATGAGGGGGCTATCTGCAATTTATATTTGTGATGATTGCTTCGGCAATTGTTACAGCTATCTGTGCATGTGCACGTGTGCACCTGTGTATATGAGAGAAGGAGAGAGTTTAGGAGCCACAAACATAGAAAAGTTCCTACTAAAGCAGTATAACAAATGAAGCGGACATATCCAAGCAAAGGACATACATAAAAGTTTCAGAACAAGTTACAATCTAGACAAGATAAATAAAAAATTTCCGTTCATATTTGCAATTGGCATGATGACCTAAAATAACAAAATGCCAAAATAAATGCATGTACACACATGTTATACACACGCGTGCATAAATAGACAAATGGAAATGAGGTGACAGTTCATTTATAGGGTAGTGGTGAGACCATCTTGCTTGTCACATTGGTGCTGGTGGACTCTCTCGCTTTGTATATGAATGTATACACACAGATGTTTTAGAAAGATAAACATAAGTTTTTGGGTCATACTCGCACATGCAATACATATTTGAACCTTTAAAAATAATAATAAATAATCCATATGTGAATGTGTGCATGCATGTGTTTGTTTTCGTGCGCATGTCGTCATGCGTGTGAACAGGCAGGGATACACTTCTCCAAAATAAATATGACTAGCAACTTGAGGAATCTGAACATAGTATAACGCATTCAAAAAAGAAATTAAATAGAAAGAAGTCTCATTAAAAAAGCGCACCCCATCAGAATCAACAGTTTCATCTTCTTCTATCATTCTGGCCAACCTTAAGCAATTAATGCAGAACCCCTTACTCTTTTTCACTTGTACAAACTCAGCAGATTTAACACATGATTGGCAGTAAGAGGTTGGGCAGCAAAAACAGTGGAAAGAAGAGATGTCCCCACAGTTGCATGAATGCCAACCTGCCAAATTAATTACACAGATCTATTAACAGCTTTAATATCGCCTAATCAATTATAGTAAAAAAAAGAAGGTTGCAGAAATAGGAAATATGAATAGTAAGAAGCATGGGATAACAGCACCATATAAGAAGTTGCATGATTATTTATGTTAAGCCTAGAGTTGCAGACTTGTATGTGCCTGTAAAGCTCAGTGATTACAAGATGCAACTCCATGCATGTCTACAGATTCTATTAAGGTGTAGATGGTCTACTGAAAAGTGAAAGTGAAGGGTAAGTTTACTTTTACATTTTGAGCACTAAAGCAATACAGAATTTTAAAGATGTTGTCAGTTAGTGAATATCAGTTTCACAGGACATGTCATACGATAGGAGGGTTCTTTTCCTTGAACTTCCTGGAATTGCATTGATTTCTCAATGTCATAGAAAACCCCGGAAGTACATCTTTGTCACATAGAAGAGAATAGGGGAGGGTGGCAATAGAAGGCATGATCCCCAAGAATTTTCAATCTCTTGGGAAAGAGCAACTTCCTGGAACTGTATGTATGCCATGGTAATCCAAATTTGTGACCTATCAATTACTCCATGGTACTTTCCATATTAACATAAATAAAAAGTTTTCTGTGACAGTCTTTAGTAACTAAAGAAAGGTGACTCGTTTCAATAATTAGTAGATCATGAAACATTAACTAGCATATACTTTGAACCAAATAAATGCTAAACTAGGGAGATATATGAAAAATATCCTACCGCAAGTCCAGGACTCATCATCCCCCAAAAAAGACTCATCTTTGTCCACACAATTTGGATGGTAAGCTTTAAGGCACTTCCTACAAAAAGAGACATAGTAAAATTTAAGAATAAGATATAGCGCCAAACCCAAAATGCACTTTAGCTACATTATAAAACGAACAGAAAGAAAGGAGATGGAGAAAAGGCTTGTTTCAGTTAGCTTAAAGAAGGGAGAACAGAAGAGAAAGCTCATACAGCTGAACCAATAAATAGGCAACTAAGGCAAGCTAGCTTTAAAGCACATGTGCAGTAAATATCCTTTACAGAATTCGTTTAGCTCTATAATTTATTAGTATCAAGCAATGTTATTGCTTAACAAACTCCCTTAAGCACGCAAAATCGGGTAGCTTTTGAAAATTTGATGCGGTTCAAAATGATCAATGAAATATATATTTAAGTTTTTACCAGTTCAGGAGCATTCAAGTAGATCAATCATATTCAAGTAGATCAATCATAAGTACCATTTGCATGAGCATCCTTACAGTTATTTGTGATCGTAAGACTTGATACGAATTACTTCCCGAGAAAAAATGTTACTAGTTACTTTAAAACTTCTTAAGTCTGCACTACTTATGAATGACGTGCACGTGAATGACTATTATATTTGTATGAATAATACGACGCTTCATCACATCATGGAATTCTAACAGATGTAAAACAATTCCTGCATCTATCATGCCCCAATTGTTGGACACCATGACTCGCTAGAATGCTTCCATATGTTGATTCTGCTTCATAGTAGCATAGTGTTATCATCCTCAACACATACGAAGGTTCTCCAAAAACATGAAAGACTAGAAAATGCCACTGAAGATTGTGGTGTTCTGATGAGTGCTCAGGTCAAGATCTCAAAGAAGTCAAACTACTGCTTACATGTGAGATCAAACATCCGTAGCTTGCATCGTTTTCGACCTTCTAGAATGTTTACTTATATGCATATATCAAATGAGATTCCAAGTTAAAGAGAGATTGTTCCTGACGTTTGCCCATTTCGAATACAACGGCTATGGAAAGTCCAATTAGTTTGCACGTAAATTTTCTAATTGGTAAGGTTAAGCCATTACTTTTTAGTTATCTAATTTTCCAATTCATTTGGTTAATTTATGACTTTTTAGTAATCTTAGAGGAACATTTTCTTCTTTCTATTATATCTATTATAGTATGCTCCATTTTTATCCCTCAACTATCATTTTGTCATGTAACTCATGCTACTTCTTTCAACTTTGTATTTAAATATTTTTGGAATAAAGATATATAGGAGTGTATATTTGGATAGAAGTCTAGTAATATTTTTCCCGACTTTCATCAAATAACAGCCTTGTGGTAAAATTAGTCAAGTTCTTCTAGCAAACTATAAGTATTGATCAAGGATTACTTAGCATTTCTTTGTTAAATGCAAGCATTTGTTTTAGATATCCCTGGCATGGCCGTTGCGTCGTTCTTTTATAAGGCTTTCCACGAAACAATATGGTCTTGATATAATTTACCACTTTTGGCAATTTTTGGGCGACATATCATAATTTCCCAATATATCATGACATTTCGGCCTCAAAAAAATTAGCCGAAGTATTGCAACATCAACTTGGGCTTTTATTTGTTTTAAAAGATACAGTTTGATTTATAGTTGAATTGAGGTATAAGTAAATAAATATGCACTTATTTAAAAAACCGAAACAAGAATTAGGGCTCAACAGAGACCAATTTCTTTTTCCACAAAGTTTTACAAAAGATGTCACGCCTCTTCACAGTTTCATTCTTTGACACATCAAGTATGAATATCTATGGTAATATATATACACATTATTTCATATGACACCCTGATTTGTCATCTCCGATATAGCCCCAATATCCGCCATGTGATATGGAATTTTTTCCTCCGACATGCGTCCAATATCTGACATTCAGAACACTTTACTCAAGTGTCCATACCCTAATATAAATATATATGACTCTAGTTTAGAAAAATAAAAGTAAAAAGTGCATTAAGTCAAAACATTTTTGTACTTCTTTGGTGAGCCGTGAATGAGCTACAGAACCATACGGAGGACATCTGAAACCTGAATGTTTAAAGAACAAGATAAATACCCGAAAAAAATACATTCCACCAGTTCAACAAAATTTACAGAAATCACCAATATAAAATTTTGATGGATAGCCAATAAGCAGAAATGCTCACTTAAAGCAATGCAGTGAGTTGAATACGAAGAGGGGGAAGATGAGCCCACTTATAATCACATCTGCGGAGATGACCTCCATCTTTACAAATGAATCGGTAATGCTTTTATGTTAACTTATGCTACTTCTTCCGATTTTGCATCTAGATATGATTTGAAGAGAAAAAAATAACAGTACTGTATATGGATAAAAGTCTAGTGGTATTTTCCTTTACTTTCTTCAAATAACAATCATGTGATAAAATCCCAAGCTCTACTAGCTACCTAATTAGGGATTAATAAGCACTTATTTGTTAAGCTCAAGTATCCGGATCGTGGTATATATACAACTGACCCAAGTCTAGAAAAAACAAAAATAACGTCAATTATTAACTTATAGCTTTTTTGTTCTTGTTTGGTGTATGAGCTACAGAATTGAAATAAAGATTCGTTCCATCAATTCAACTGAAATTACAAAAATAGCAAGATGAAATTTTGATCGATACCCAATACCCAGCAGTGCTCACTAAAAGCAAATGCAGCAAGCTGAATAAAAAGAGGAAAAATGAGCTCACTTATAATCGCAGAGGCGAAAAGGCAGAATCTGAAATTTTAGAGTTTAAAGAACAATGGCATTACTCAAAGAACCCATTCTATCAATTTAGGAAAAAAAAATTACAAAAAACACCAAGATGGGATTTTGATCGATGCCCGATACTCAGCAACGCTCACTTAAGAAGAGGGGGGGAAAGATGAGCTCACTTAAAATCGCAGACGCGAAGAAGGCCTCCGTCTTTGCAAATGAAGCAGTAATCCTCCGAGATTTCGTCCTCCTTCCACTGATCTTTCTTCATTTGGTCGGAGGAGAGAAATCGACGGAGCAACTCCCGTAACCCACTAACTTAGAGAAATCATCGACCTCGAATTTGTTGCCTCTCTCTCTCTCTCTCTCTAATACTTTGAGTGAGAGAGCCGACAGAGCTCTGGAAAAGGGGTTTGGATTCTTTCACAAGTCGAAAAGACCAAGCCATTTGTGAGTACAACCGTTTATTATGTTATTAATGGCTGTGATTTTTCTTTGAGTGAAGAAACGGGTGCTCGGGACCACGGAGAGCGAAAAATAAATGGGCGCCTCGCTTTCAGTTGACAGGAAATAAAACTACAAATATAAATGGACAATTTTCAAAACCAACCTATTCAGAAACTTAATTTCAAAAACTCACCTATTTTCAAATTATTTGTTAAAATCGACCCAGTTTCAGCGAGTTGGCTGAAACTAGGTCAATTTTGGCGAAAAACATTACAAAACTTCACCGGACTTCAAGTCCCGTGAAGTTTAAGCCCTTGGTAATCAACTTGGTTAGGGGGTATATAAGTTCACGGGACTTGAAGTCCCGTGAAATTTTTTATTACCGCTAACTTCACGGGACATCAAGTCCCGTGAAGTTTCAGGTGGGAATTCAGCCGGCAACTCCATGGGACTTGAAGTCCCGTGGAGTTGTGGCTGGGCCTATATAAAGCCCACGCGACTACATTCACGGGACTGCTTTCACTCTCTTTTCCTCTTCATTCCCTAACAAACCCTAGACCACTACCGCCGCCGCCTTAGCCAGCCATCACTGCCAGTGATCGATCCCGCCGTCGTCACCGTCGGAGTTCACCAGAATTTAGAGCATCGACAAATTTTAGATAAAATCTTGAAAAAAAATTCTCCTAATATTTTATATATTCTCAGTATTTCATACTAATAACTTGTTTAAATTTAGGTTTTAAAATAACTTTTGAAATATTTATGAATTTTAGGAAGAAGAATTAAAGAAATTTGTGTATGAAGTTAGAGGGAAAATTATCAAAAATTGTAAAAGATAGTGTATTATAAAGGTTATATTTGGTTAAAATTATGGATGTCTAAAATTGATATTAGATGATTTAATGGTAAATAATATTTTTTTTTGTGTTTTTCGTGTATTATTGATATTAGATTTTTTTACTCTTCAAAAGTAATGATGAACGATCGAATCGTAATTCATTGTTCATATGATGGAAAGATTAATTATCTCGAGAATAATATGTATGTGTATGAAGGATGTGTGACGAAACCATTGTTTATATCAAAATCATATGAAAGTACCCTAGAGGGGGGTGAATAGGGTAATGCTAATCTAATCTGATTACGATGCCAAATTAAAACTTATAAGGCAATATCCTAACAATATGATATACAAAAAGATATACAAGGATTAACAATGAGACAATAGGCGATATAAACACAAACACAAGATGTAAAGAATAATAGTGTACTAAAAAACAATCGCAAACACAAGATATGATCACGGAGTTTGGTCAACCCTTGATCTATGTCTTCGCTCCTCACCTCGAGGAGATCTCTACTATAACTCAAGAACTACACAAAACGGTTTCCAAATATCACCGATAATTTTTACAATGCACACGATGTCAATCAGACAAGTTACACTTCTCTAAGTGTTGGACTACCTGTGTCACCTTTCTCAAGTGTTTGGAATTACAACATTTTCCTAGGATTTACAACCAACTCACTCCTCTTGGAATTGACCCTGATCTTTCCCAACCATTTCTCTAAGTGTTCTTGTGTATTACAACGTGTTTAACAATAAGTGTGAATATAGATTTTATTCTCTAAATAGATGAGAACGAAAATATAACTCACTCTCAATGAAACACTCTCACAACCTGATTATACTAGATGTGAAATACTTAAGCTCAAGTGGGTGTGTGTGTAAACAATGAGTGAAACAAAATCAAACTCAAATAAATCTAGCTTATATATATGAGAATCAAAATATAGATTAGCTAGAGGAAGAGTTTAGAAAACTTCTCCAAAATAAGAAGAGATAGAGATTAGCCGATGAACGCTTCGAAACCGAAATCAAGATCCTTCTCTGTGTAAAACTCTTTTTCACATAAACAAACACACTTTCTTTCTCAAAAACGTGCAGCCAAAATGGCAAAACTTTCTTGTATTTTTCTTGGTTTAAAAAATAAGTCTTGAGGATTATTTATAGCCTCTCAAATAGATCAAATCAAAAACTAGCTGTTATAAAAAAAAAGACATAATCAGTCGATTGATAGGTATATCGGTCGACTGAGAATTTTGACCGTTGGCTAATTCTGGGAAAAATAAAACAACGTCGATCGACTGATTTAATTAGTTGGTCAACTGACATAGATATTACTGTAAAAATTGCTTCTGGTAAGTCGACTAAAAAACTTGGTCGGTCGACTTGAAAAAACTGTTCGGTCGACCGATTTAAATAGTCGGTCGACTGATCAACTAAAATAGCAGTTGCTGTAAAAAACAGCCTCTGCCAAGTCAACTGGTTCGATTGTTCAGTCGACTGAAAACAGACACAACAGATACTTGAATTTGCTAAAAAGTTGATTTTCTAAATTCCATTTAAAATAGTAAAATAATTCTAAAAATAGTAAAACTTGGGAAAATATTTATACCTATGAAATAAATATATTATAAGAGGAACTTCTAAAATAGCATTTCCCATTTGTGAAAACTTATTATTTTGCAAAACATACGAAAATGTTAAATATGATTTCATAGATTAACAAAATCGTCAAAAGGACGAAATCGTTGAATACTTGATTCTGATGAAATCATTTCAAACAAGTTTTGATATACTTTTAAATGGATCAATAGATGTAAATAGCACAATTAAGTCTATAATCCAAAAACATGTTATTTTCCCAAAAAGGCGTATAATACGATAAATCAAAATAATGTGTATGTACGTGTATGGTTTGAGCTCTAAGTATAAACACATAAAGTAAAACACCTAAACTAACAAACACTATACACAAGCTAATAATTTTCGTGAAGCTTGATCTTGGCAGTAGGGATGAAGCCCGATAGTATGTCTTTGATTTGAATGGTGTGACACACCTGGGTTCACACAAGGTTGCAGTCCAATGTGAAACCAGGAATGTCAACCCTGTCATGCACCAACATCGTACAACAACACGTTTTATCATCATAATTACTATCTCTCTAGTAGAAACGAACAACAGGTGTAGGTACAAAACATGCATATGAATAATAAAGAAGTACAATGAACAAGATGATCACAGAACAAATGTACAAATAACCATCATCAAGACCCAACTGAAAATAGAATGAAATCTCTGAAACTGAATCAATGTAATATGTCTTAATACATAGAGTCAAGTAAAATCCTACTAAGGCACTCAGCCTTTACAAAAATAAAATACGACTCTAATGTCTGAAGGTAAACAACTACTGTGGAGCTCTGAAAATAACTACAAATATAATAAAATGGATGGGAGCTACTATGCATCTTCATTAACATGCAACTCTCTGTGCGTCTGACTCGCTGTCTGAAAAGAGGGGAAAACAACGAGCGTGCGTCAAAGCGCTAGCGAGATCATCTCCACCGCCCCTAGGGGAAAGGGGTAGGAGTATATAAGAAAATACGGTTAGTACATATATGTATAAAATCATTCATAATACACTAAGTAAAAATTGATATTTAGAAACACACAACACGAGAATTAGTACGTCGATTGAAATAATACAAATAAGGAAACTCTCATGTATATACCATGTCTCAAATTGTGAATCGTTAAATACCAATTCCAACCCTATGAATGAAAATAAAACACACCAAAAAACTATAACTCCTAACCTTAACCATAAGGAACCAATGTCAAAATCTTGAACTACCCTTGGGTAGTTGGCGCAATTGAATTACCCTAGAGGGTGGTTAATAGGGTAATATGCTAATCTAATCCAATATTAATACCAATTTAAAACTTATTAACAATTGTATCCTAGCAAGTATGATATTCAACAACTTATGTGTGCAAGGATATGTAATTAACACAAGAGTGAAATAAACATGAAACAAGATAAACAAGATAGTGAGCAAAAGGCAATACAAGCACAAGAAAATGATCACGGAGTCCGGTCCTTCCGACCTACGTCTCCGCTCCCCACTCTCGAGGAGAACTTTACTATCTCAACCGGTTTTCCACGTTCACCGAAAACGTTTACACCTCGCAATTTCAATTTTCTAGCTCACCGAAAACTATCACAATCATTCACACTTGCAACTACACAATACACCTTCTAGTGTTGGCCTATCCCATGTCGCCTTCCTCAAGTACTCGAAATTACCATCTCTCTCTAGGCTTTACCACCGACCTCACTCTTTTTGCAATCGACCACGTCTTATTGGGTCCTTTTGTTTTGATGATGGTTAACAAATAATTTATCACTAATGTTGTTTGTCTAGTGTTTGTGTTTTTATATTTATTCTAGGCAAACAACGTGTTGGAGGATGGATGGAATCGAGCATTCATGATCATATCCAATGGAGGTTGGCGGAATAGTGGTTGAAGCCTATGTAATTCAAGTTGAAGATCCAAGTTCAAGCTTCATCCGCACAGTTTACCAAGTCGTGTTTATTGAAGACCTTCATCAAGCTTGGGTATATAGTTTATAGTATTTGTAGTATAGGTTTATACTTGTGTGTTAATACTTTAAGCTCATATTAATCACACACATGTATTTGTTGATTTTATCAAAATATAGGTATTTTTGTAAAAATATTGTTTTATTAGTTTACAGACTTCAATATCAGTTTATAGATATTTTATTAAGTCTATAAAATTATTTTATAAAGTTTCAAAACATTGTTTAGTCAAAATGACAAAACAAGTGTTGCTCATTTTCATGTTTTGGACTATTTTAAAAAATAAAGAGATTTCTCATTTGGGATGTGTTTTTTGAAAACTAGTTTTTGTAACATGTATATTATTATGTTTACAATCATTTTTCAAAGTTTTACATTTTTTTGATTTTATTTGCTATTTTTAAAAGAGGTTTGAAAATTAGATTTTTTTTGTTTTAATCAGGCTGATACAGTGTTATCAGTCGACTAATGAATGTGTTCAGTCGACTGAAGAAATCACCTGGAATAACAAAAAATTACTGTTTTGTTTTAGTCGACTGATCAGTCGACTAATGAGGTCATTAGTCAACTGATAAGGTAGTCAGTCGACTGATAAGCTAGAAAATGCCCCTAACGGTTAGCTCATCAGTCGACTGATGAAAGCCGCAAGTCGACTGATACTGTAACAGCTAGTTTTTTTTAGCATTTGTTCTGATTTGGGTTTTTGGACTTTTTATATTGATTTTCTTATGTCTTGGGGTCTCTATAAATACCCCTCATACCTCAGACCAAAAATCATTCAAAAGAATGTTTTAAACAAGTTTTACAAGGATTTAAGTTTTGTTTAAAAGTGTTTAAGAGTTTGTTTGAGTTTAGTTTGTGAAGCAATTTTCAAAAGAGCAAAGAGGAAATCATCCTTTGGTGTTTGAGTATTCACTATTCTCCCTCTCTCTTGTTATCATAGAGAAGTTTTCCTAAACTCTATTTCTAGCTATTTATTGTTTTGTTCATAATTTCCATAAGCTAGATTTAAATTGAGTTTAGTTTGATTTTGTTTTATCAAATCTCATTGTTACACACACCCACTTGAGCTTTTAGTATTTTCATACATAGTATAATTTGGGGTGTGAGAGATTGTAACCTTGAGTTGTGCTTAATTGAGTTCTCACATTGTTTAGAGAACAATCATTTGTTGTGAGCTATTATTGTGAGATTCACTTTGTATTATACTAGTACACCAAGAGGAGTGTGTGGTGTGAGATGGGGTCATCCTAAGAGGAGTGGGGTAGCTAGTAATACCTAAAGAGAGGTTATAATTCCTAACACTTAAGGGAGACACGGGCTAAAGACCAACACTTGAGGTGGTAGTTGTTCGCGGTAAAAATCGTGTCTTTCTTCATTGATGTCATTGTACT
>BQKN01062182.1:268637-280841 GCA_022839385.1 Asparagus kiusianus
TTGTCGATCGCTGAGCACCAGATCCGGATGAACAAGTCTCGAAGCCTCCAAAGATTGAATCTTGTTTAGATCTGAGTCTTCAATCCAGCAGGGCTTCGCCTCCTCCAAAAATCCAACCTCCGAAACAAATGAGCACAAGGCCTATTTATAGGCGCTCAAAACTGTGCCCCGTGCACAGAACAGTGCCTAGCCACCCCTGGGTGGCTCGGCCACCGAGCCACCTCAGGGTGGCTCGGCTTGGGCCGAGCCACCTTGAGGTGGCTCGGCCCAGTGCCGAGCCCCCTCGGGTGTTTTGGTTTCGTCGTTCGGGTTTTCCGGTGTTTCCGGTTCTGATTCGTTGTTGATTTGGACTTCGATTCGGTTGTGTGGTTGACTTGTTCGGATTCGATTCGTTTTGATCCGATTCCTGATTTGGCAGTAAACCCACTTCTGAGTTCGAGTCCGAAACCAATCTTGATTCGATCGTTATATCACCGAGTTCGCTCTTGTTTAGATGACTCGGTGATTCCCCGAAACGTTGGTTTGATTCCGCGTGCGAGTGGATGCATTCCACTGCTTGGGTGCGATTTATTGGCTTCGTCGCCTCGTTAACCTGCTCCGTTGCGTATGGCTTGGCTTCGGCGTTGGCGGGATAACTGTCGTGCTTGGATACGTCGCCCGATGGTTCATTTGTTGAATCGGCGTCGTCGAGCTGTATTGTGGGACCTATAGGCAATTTTATACGCCTACAGTAGTTAGTGCGTTTACATTGTGAGTGATTGTAAAGTTTTCGGTGAGCTAGAAAACCGAGTGTGAGGTGTAAACGTTACTCGGGTGAGCGTAGAAAACCAGGTTGTGATAATGGAGATCTCCTTGAGGTGAGGAGCAGAGACGTAGGTCGTGGGGACCAAACTCCGTGATCATATCTTGTGTTTGAGTTTAGATTGGCGCACTTATATTTTTGTTCATCTTTATTATCATTCTCTCGTTGTTTATTTCATCCACTATCTTATGTATATTTTATTTACCCTTGTGATATTTGTATATCCTTACATATATATCTTGTTGCATATCATATTTGCTAGGATATTTGTTAGTAAGTTTTTAATTGGCATTTAAATTGAATTAGATTAGCATAAACCCTATTCACCCCCCTCTAGGGTTCTTTCCTAGTGGCATTAGGGTGCTTTCACGTCTCTCACCACACACTACTCTCGATGCCCTTGTGTAGTACAATGTGATCTCACAATTAAGCACAATAACAAATGTTTATTCTCTAAACAATGTGAGAACTCAATTAAGCCCACACTCAAAGTTATACTCTCACAACCCCAATATACTATGCATGAAAATACTTAAGCTCAATTGGATGTGTGTAAACAATGAGTATCTATAAAATCAAAACTAAACTTAATGTAGAATCTAGCTTAATGAAAAGATAATCAACAACAAATGTGAATACAAGCTAGAAATTAAGTTTAGTAAAACTTCTCTAAAAACAAGAGTGAGAGAGATGTAGATTGAAGCCCAAACATAATGAAAATGATCTCCTCTTCCTCTTATGAAAACCTCTTCACATAAACAAACTTAAAACACTCTTAAACAAACTTAAACACCTTGGTAAACTTGATTAAAAAGTTTCTTGGCTGTTTTAGAAGTTAGAGGGTATGGGGTATTTATAAACACCCAAAACAATAGCCCAAACCCCTAGAAAAATTACAAAACAAAAAAATCTAGAAAACTAGCCATTATAAGCCAAAAACCTCTGATAATTTGACTTATACAAGATGTGAATCGATTCATAAACAGCCGTTGGAACAATAACGGTAGATTCTGGAATTTTGCGTATCAGGCTTTATAAAATTAATTAAAAATAGAAAATCAACTCTATAAATCATAAACTTTTGAGAAAGTTTCTAAAACATATAGATAAACATGTTAGAGAAATAATTTATAAAATATCACTTCCCATTTGTGAGAAATAATTATTTGAACACAATTTTCTAGATTCTGATAACTGTTGAAACACTTGATTTTGTAAAATCAATTTAACATAGTAAATCAACTCTAAAAATAATAAAATTGGTAAATAGTTATAAACATATAATAGAATATGTTAGAAAACTAATTTCTCCAATTACATTTCCCATTTGTGAAAAGTCATCTATTTTGCAAAAACATGCACGAACATGAACTTGTTAAAAACTTGATTTTGACAAAACGAGTTCAAACAAGTTTGAAACTTCTTTTAAATGGATTAATAGACTTTATAAAATATGTTTAATAGTTATAATCAAGTCTTTAATCCATAAACAAGTTATTTTCTCAAAAACATATAATACGATAAAAACAAAACATGTATGTGAAGTTTGAGCTTTAAAGTGTTAACACATATAATATAAAGGGGAAAATGCTTCCAGCCCCCAAAACACAAGAAAATGTGCTCCTCCCCCCCCCCCCAAAAAAAAAAAAAAATTCAACGGGTGCTTTGCCCCTAAAATCACCCGCGATTTTCTTTCAGCCCCCAAAACGAATCCCCAGACATAACTCCGTCTAAACCCCACTCGAAATGCCCAAAATACCCTTCGCAGCCTGTGTTTGTCACCCTCTCACGTCGGAAACATGGCGTTTCGACTGTAGGCATTAAATGGTGATTAGAATAACTTTTTTAGGGGGAAAATTCCCATTTCCCTTCAAAATTATCACCAGATATATTCCCCTTCCAGCTAAAATCGCTGAGTTCCTCCCCATTCTATTACCCCAACTAATTTGTTCCTTCCACTTAATTCTCCTCAATAAAAGCCTCTTCGATTCTTCAACTACTCCCTATAATAAAATGGTGGATGGATCTCTTCTATGCATGGTAACGAAGGCAAAAAGCAAGAAAGGTGGTGACAGTGTATTCGTCGTTATCAAAGAGAATACAGAAATAACCAGCTTGAAACATCAAGTGTCGGAAAGGCTTAAAATACCAATGCAATCTCATTCGCTGAAGTTCATATGCGAAAGGGAAAAGAAATTTAGTATTTCAGTTGACAATGACGATGACTTAAATTTGCTGTTCGAGTATTGTCGGCGTAATGGATTTACAGACACGAATTTGTATGCTACCTCCGCTGGGGAATCCTCAACTTCACAGAACACGCAGACTACGCCGGAAACTGCCTAGGAATTACACTTCATATTTCCTTTTGAGTTCACTGATAGGTTTTGCCATTAGTTGTTAACCTTATGCATTGCTTGCTTAAGTAATGTGTTGGTTGTCAAGGTTATGTTAAGCACTGATTGTTAAGGTTATTTGTTGGCTGTTACGTATACTAGTTGGTTGCTAAGGTAAGGTATTTGATGTTAAGTATATGCGTTTGTTGTTAAGGTCACGAGTCTGTCCTTAAGTATAAGGGTTAGTTGTTAAGAATAAGTGTTGGCTGTTATGTTTATGAGTTCGTTGTTAAGGTTATCAGTTCGTTGCTGAGGCTATGTATCTTTATTACTACTTTAGGACAATACAGACAGAAAATTCATGGTGCGTAGATACCACGTTCACCCAAACATATAATGATGAGCGTATTCCTAATGACAACCCCATCGACGACTCGATCATGCTGCTGGAAGACATGCTTAATCACTAAACAAAGATCCCAACTGAGTGGCACACCTCCATACATGAAGTTGGTCAGAAATTTGATAGTGCTGCTGAAGTTAGATTAACACTTCAATACTATTCAATTGCTAAATGGTTCGAGTATAATTTTTACCACAATGAACAAAGACGCATAAGAGTCTATTGCCGATTCAAGCACACACATGGTTGCCCTTGGATGTTGTTTGCTTCCCCGCTCAGAAATTCATCTATCATGTCCATAAAGAATTTTGAGTCTACCCATACCTGCGGTCAACATGGAGCAAATGCTGGCAACTCAAGGGCATCAAGGAAGTTCATTGCTAGCCAAATACAAGCTGTTTGAAGGTTAGGCCAGATCTTCGTGCAGTTGATATCAAGAACGACATGCTCTCTAATTTTGGCATCAAGATTAACTACAGTAAAGCGTGGTGGAGCAAGGAGACAGCTCAATAGGACATGTTCAGTGACGATGATGAGGCTTACGATTCACTGAGATGGTCATTATCTTTTTTATTCTTCTGAAATCACTCTTACGTTTTCGTTGCTAACTATACGTAATAGTTGTTAAAGTTATTGGTTCGACATTAAGTATACGGGTTGGTTGTAAAGTTTAAAGATCAGTTGTTATGATTATGAATCCGTTGCTAAATCTACTGCTTATGTTTTTGTTGCTAACTATACGTATTAGTTGTTAAAATTATTGGTTCGTTGTTAAATATACGTGTTGGTTGTGAAGTTTGAAGATCAGTTGTTATGGTTATGTATCCTTTGCTAAATCTACTGCTTACGTTTTGGTTGCTAACTATACGTATTAGTTGTTAAAGTCATTGGTTCGTCGTTAAGTATACGTGTTGGTCGTGAAGTTTGAAGATCATTTGTTATGGTTATGAATCCTTTGCTAAAGTACTGCTTTGTTGTTATATTCATGTAGATATGAATCTATGGTGCATGCAACTAATCCAGGAAGTTGTGTTGTTATTGATGCTGATGACGGGAGGTTCAGGCGATTGTTCATTAGTTATAATGCCTGTATTGAAGGGTTCATTGCTGGGTGTAGGCCTCTATTGTTTTTAGATGGAATATTTATTAAAGATCGTTACAGAGGCATACTACTTAGTGCTACTGGGTATGACGACAACCAGGGAATATTTCTCCTTGCTTATTGCATATGCGACCAAGAGAATGAGGTTAACTGGAAATGGTTCTTACAAGGATTATGGACGTTACTGTATGATAGGGAAAATCCTTACCAACCTCCACATCGACTGGTAATGATTTCCGACGCCAACAAGGGTATTAGGGCAGCAGTTGAGGAATTCTTTCCAGATGCATTTCATTCAAGGTGTGTTTTGCATCTAGTCAAGAATTTTAAAAAGAAGATGAAGGATTTTGGGCATAAGGCAAATGTCGCGACTACGTTGGGCGAGCTGTTACAATCTGCAGCTTATAAGTTCATAATATCTGAATGAGATAATGACATGAAAGAATTGGCAGCGATCGATCATAGGGCTTACGTCACTATAATGGAATACTCATCGGAGAGATGGGCAAACGCGCATTTTCCTGGTATAAGGTAAGATAGCTTGGTTTCAACGTTATTTTGTTACCTCACTGTTATAGTTGTTTAGGTTAGAGTTATCCTACAATTTTCTGTTAAGGTTAGATTTTTATTGTTATGGTTAGAGTTATTCTGCTAGGATTTTGCTGTTAAGTTTAGAATATTTGTTATTAAGGTTAGGCCTTTAATATTTAGTTTATGGTTTTATTATTAATGTTAGTATTTTGTTGTTATGGTATGGTCATGTTACTTCAAACGTTGTTGAGTCCTTCAACAGCTGGATAAGAAAGACATGATTGTTGTGAATCTTACCTTTGATTGAGACCATACGGAAGCAAATAATGGAGCGCATGCATGAAAAGAGGCTAGTGGGTCAGAAATGGTCTGGATACTTATACCCTGAAGCGGAGATGGTGTTGTGTGATAATATTCAGCATAATAGTTGCTTGGCGATTAAACATTCGACAGAAGATAATATGAAGGTCGAGTCCAATAAAACTTGCCGTGTACATTTGAAGAATCGGACTTGTTCTTGCAGGTCCTGGGACATCACCTGCATTCCTTGCAAACATGCGTGCGCTGCAATTACATTGATGGGATGAGAAATTTATCAATATTATGATCGGTACATGACTGTTGACGCATTCAGAGCAAGTTATGCACCGATCATCTTTCCCATCCCAGATTATGAGAAACGTTTTGTACCGCCAGAAGAGCGAGTATTAAAGCCTCCTCTCACTAAAAAAACATGGCAGGCCATGCACTAGACGAATAAACAACATGTCACTGAACACCCATCCTGTTAAGTGCTCTCGATGCAACATGGAGGGTCACAATCGTGCAAGCTGTAACGAGACTATATAGTTTAGCATTTTATTGTCATGTATATGGATTTGTTATCCTGTATATCGTTACAAGTGATAAGGTCATAGCTTGGTTGTTAAGGTTATTACTTGGTTGTCATGTTTATCACTTTAATGTTAAGGTTTTGACTTAGTTGTTAAGGTTATTACTTGGTTGTCAAGTTTATCACTTTAATATTTAAGTTTTGAATTGGTTGATATGTTTATCGATTGAATGTTAAGTTTACTGTTATCCACCTGCTCTTTGTTATCAGTGTCACCGATTGTTAAAATTGTTAAGTAAATCGTTAAAATTGTTAAGTTTTATGGCTTGGTTGTTAAGGTTATTACTTGGTTGTCAATTTTATCACTTTAATGTTGAAGTTTTAGCTTGGTTGTTAAGGTTATTACTTGGTTGTCAATTTTATTTGTTTGTTGTTAAGGTTACTATTATTCACTTGCAATTGGCTATCAAGGTTACCGAGATATTTTTGATTTGACTGCATTCAATGCATTTTACAGTTCTCAAGGTAGTAGAGTTATATCACCATCCCTCAGATTGTTCCAATACAGAACCGAACTATATAACCTTTCTCCTCACATTTACATCTTCTTTTTCTTTCCATCACCACAACTCTATTTGTCCTCACTATTTTCTCGATCATCCTAAGCTCTCCCCTCTCCAATCTCATAAACCAGAAGATCACGGCTAGCCCTTACGCTGATGAAGACTTCTTCAATATTTCTGGGCTCTGACCATATGATAGCATCAACCTTTTTTGAATATTATTATCTTTATCTATTCCCCATTGTTATTTTCTCTAAGTTCCATCAGATGGGCTTGAATAGCAACAACTTTCTCCAAAGAGCTTTCCGTGAACTTAACAGGCTGCTGGAAAGCTCTTTGGTGAAAGCAATTTATATTTAAGCACGGGTTATGGAACTTAGAGAATTGACAATGGGGAATAGATAAGGTTATTAGCATTCAAATGGTTGATGCTATCATACAGCCAGAATCTAAGAAATCTTATACTGGAACGAGCCTATATAGTTTAGCGTTTTATTACCATGCACATGGATTTATTGTCAAGTATATCGTTACAAATGTTAAGGTCATGGATTGGATGTTAAGGTTACTATTTGGTTGTTAGGTTTATCGATTGAATATTATGTTTACTGTTAGGTCCCTTACTGTTATTCACTTGCGCTTGGTTGTCACGGTCACTGGGGTATATTCTCTGCTACTGCATTTAATGTTCCTCCTAGTTCCCAAAGAGGAGAGTTAATATAACCTGGACTCCTACCTATCCCCACATTCCACACGGAAACATCATCATCCCTTTGCCTGTTCAACTACAAAATAGTGCAGATATCCTTTCAGCGCAATCTTTCCTCGATCTCCCCATCGCCGACTCTCTGTTGACCCTCTATCCTTTATATGTGAAGCCCGAGCTACCCTCTCCCTAAAACCTACAAGTTCTCCTATCGCCATTAAAACCAGAAGATCAACGCTAGTCCTCACGCCGATGAAGGTCATGGCGACAAGGTTTGCGCACACTGATGAAGATCTTGGATATCCCTCACACTGATGAAGACGTTATCCCCTTATATGTTTGCTCTTAGTTCCATTAGCTGTGGGTGAATGTATGTGGCCTTCTCCAAAGAGTTTGTACATTAACGCCCAGTTATGATTCATAAGTGCCTAGAATACAATCAATTCAGATGGGTCATGCGTGAATCACATGGGAAGGCATGCAAATACTAGTGGAGATAGTCCTCTGGCTTACGTTAACACTGTATAGCTATACAGTGTAAACGTAAGCCAAAAGATTATCTCCACCAGCATTTGCATGCCTTCCTAGGTGATTCACGCATTGATCCATCTGAATTTATTGTATCCCATGCACCTATGAATCTTAACTATCTTATTATTATACAAGCTCACTGAAGGAAGGGAGCCAGTTATATTCACTCACAATTATGGAACTTAGAGTAGAGACAATGGTAATACATGCAGTTGTCATCGTGTTGTTGAGCTTATTTGTTTAGTTTACGGGGTTGTTGATAAGATTATTTGTTTGTTTTAAAGTTGTAGCATGATTGTAAAGGAAATTATTTTTTTATACAGGTTGTTTTGTTAAGTTTAACATTTTATCAAAAATATTATGGACTCGCTGTCATATTTATTGACTGGTTGTTAAGTTTACGTGTTTATTGTGAAGTTTGGTGTTGTATTGTCAAACTTATATATTGGTTGCTAAGGTTAGCGCTCTGTTGTCAAGCTTATAGAATGGTAGCTAAGTTTAGCACCTTGTTGTTGCGTTTAGCTCTGTTGTTAGGCTTATTTGTTTGTTGTTAAGGTTGTAGCAGTCCTCATTGTTTTGTTCAACTTAGGGAGTTATTGAGAAGATCACGGGGTTATTGATAAGCTTATTTTTTGTTAAGCATGATTGTAAAGAAGGACGTAGCATGATACAAGGTTGTCTTGTTAAGTTTATTGTTTTGTTGTTAAGATCACGGCGTGGCTATTAAGCTTATTTTTTTTGTTAAGGTTGTAAGCAAGATTGTAAAGAAGGACGTGGCATGATACATGGTTGTATTGTTGAGCTTATGGTTTTGTTGTTAAGCTCAAGGACTGGCTGACAAGGTTATTTGCTGGTTGTTAAGCTTATGGATTGGTTGCTAAGGTTAGCGATCTGTTGTCAAGCTTATGGATTAGTTGATAAGATTAGCGCTCTGTTGTCAAGCTTATATATTGGTTGCTAAAGTTAGCTCTCTGTTGTCAAACTTATAGAATGGTAGATAACATTAGCTCATTGTTGTAATGTTTAGCTATGTTGTTAGGCTTATTTGTTTGTTGTTAAGGTTGTAGCAGTCCTCATCGTGTTGTTGAGCTTAGGGAATTGTTGAGAAGATCACGGGGTTGTTGATAAGCTAATTTTTTGTTTGTTAAGGTTGTAGCATGACTGTAAAGAAGGACGTGGCATGATACAAGGTTGTATTGTTGAGCTTATGGATTTGCTGTTAAGATCATAGACTGGTTGTCAAGGTTATGTGCTGGTTGTCAAGCTTATGGATTGGTTGCTAAGGTTAGCGCTCTGTTGTCAAGCTTATGGATTGTTTGCTAAGGTTAGCACTCTATTGTCAAGCTTATGGAATGGTTATCAAGTTTAGCCTTTTAGTTGCCACAGTGATCAAGAGAAAAAGTAAGTGGGTTTCTCTCTGCATTAAATGCATTTCATAGTAGATTATGTTCCCAATACAGGCAATATTATCACCTGTCTCCTCGCTATTCCCAGCCACCACGCGGCAATTAACCCTTATCCCTTCGCCTGTATCCATGACAAGACTATACGACGCAGCCATCAATCTTCCCATCATCGCCATTCTCTACGTCAGGTTTGCGCACAAGATAAAACCCTTCTCTCCCCATCCCAGCCTCAATATCAACTACACGACCTTCATTTCGAAACCAGAAGATCATGTCTCACGATGATAGTGCGTGTATCCATTACTATGGCTCGGGGTATATCTCCCAGGATTGCCCTCATGGTCTGAGAGCAAACGCCTCCCCACGATTGCTTCCCGTTCCAGATAATGTCTCCAGTAACATTCAGGAGCTTTCTACCTTCGCTCTCCTCACTATTGAGGTGGGTCTGCCATCTTTGGAGGAGCTCAGAAAGATGCTAGGGTATCGCTTCAACGTCTGGGATTGAACCTATGAGATCAAGCGGGTATCTGTAAATAGGTTCATGGTTAAATTCCCTCCTGATAAGCTACTAGATCAAGTCGTCGAGCTCAGTCCTATAAATCTTGGGTCCTTCGTGGGTAGATTCAGGCTTTAGAGGGAGGACCTCAGGCTAAGAACATTGCCCAACCCCATGTTTATGTGGGTCCGCCTCTTCAATCTCCCCTACCACCTCTGGGAGTGGGAGATCCTCCAATAACTGTTAGAGGGCATCGGCCAATACGTGTACTGCTCCGCTGACATCACCATGAAGACAAACTTCAAAGACTGCAGGGTGCTGCTAGAGATTAGGGAATATTTGGATGTCCCTAAGAGGATTAGGTTTTGTTACACCTCTCCCATGGACCTTCATCTGATGGAAGGTTTCGTCATCACTCAGATTGTAGGTCGAGATCGTGAGCAGCAGGCAAACAATGAGGTTGGTCCCATCGACATGTCCGTTGACCAACCTCAAAGCCAGCAACCGCAGCCTTCCCGTGCCAACCCGGAATTGATTGAAGTGACTTGGGACGGCAGGCAAATGACGGTAGAGAAAGAGCTCTGGCAATGATTTTTCCAGGGCCAAGGTGTTGGGCCGTCTACCCTTCCTCACGACAGGGGTTTCTCCCACGATTGCGCTTTGAGCAAGGGGAGCGGGGGAGGAGCAGTCGACCCCTAGGTTATCATCAATTGTAAATTCCCATATGTTTTGCTTAACTTGATGATGATACGCTCTGTTAACAACCTATTAATTTATGATACACTTTTCGGAATGATTATACCTCTGTTAAGTTTAAGCCATTTGTTGTTAACCTCGTGGATTTGCTGTTAAGGTTACCCCTTGTGTGTGTGATGTTAGTTCAGGAGCTTACTGTTTTGCGTTGTGTTGTTGAGCTTATGGTTCCTTGGCTGATAGGGTTACGGGGTTGCTATTTCTTTTTATCATTTTGGCTTGACGTTTGTTTTAATGTTAGTATGTTGTTAAGCTTTGGTGTTTGTTGATGAGGTTACGGTTTTGTTGTTGAACTCATGGGTTTACTGTTAATGTTATCCCTTGGGAGTTTGTTGTTAAGCCTTGGGCTTAGTTTGCGTTGTGTTGTTGAACTTATAGTTCTTTGGTTTGTTGTTTGTTGAATTCTTGGGTTTGTGTTTGAGGTTACGGATTGGGTTTTAATTTTAATCTTTAATAACCATGAGCTAAACTTAACAAACAATCCACAAACTTAACAATACAACACGAAACATAACAATAAATAGATAAGATTGACAACCAGACCTAACATCACAGATAGATCATAAGCTACCATTGCAATGTTAACCTTATAATATTTACATGTATATTGTTATTAACAAAGAATTATAATATATCATTTACAAAAAATCTTCATCTCAACGTCATCATCGTCAAGTTTTCCCGCATCTTTTTTCCTCTTCATGCCTTCAATCAGTAAATACGCTGCTAGCTTCGCATGAACCACCCATGTGTTATGCTCTACGGGCGTGACGTGCAGGACATCTCTACCTTCGATAATCGCTTGTACGAACTGGTATACATAGATCCCACAGTCATACCTACACACAAAAATAAGGAACCATTGAGACCGCTATTACTTTCAAACAAAATATAACAACAAACTCGTAACCTTAACAACCAGTTTCCAACATTGAATTCCAACAAGGGTTCCGATAAACTTACGGCCCCTTTTGCTCCTCGCATGAAACTTTGATTGGGTCGAATACGCTACGCAATTGGTTCTCATTGAAGCCAGCTTTAATGTAGTTGAAGGCTTTGACGATTTTGAGTACAGGTTCCCAATGTCCAGATCTCTCCTTCAAGGAGTCGTAATGCCTGGCAATATCATTTTCGACATCAAACTCCAGTAGATGCCAATGATCGCCTTGGACAATGGGAACTAAGAGGTTAGTACACCCTACATCGACCAAGTGTTTGATATAGATATCATGTAGTTCTTGGTAATCTGGTTTCACCACATGTATTTGGTGCTGTAATAAAGAATTAACCCGATCAGGTTCCTTTTAGCATAGATTATGTGTTGATAAGTAGGAGATCACCATCCAGATATAAACTTACACTAAACCAAATAGGGACCACCCCAAATTTTATACTGGACGACACTCTCTTATTTTCACGAACTAAATCAAGCAGCGTATCAATAAGCTATCATAAGTTGACAACAAGTAATTAATAATAGTATTGTTAAATATGCTAATGAATAAATACCAATCGGAAATCTTTCTGCATCATCCAGTCGCCCACCGCGTAATATATTGAGGATCTCAAGCCGGCTAATAAACCCTACTGATCTGTTGTACGCTTCAATAAAACTGCAAACAGGGACAAAATAAAAATTATAGTTAGCAACTAACAATTAGCAACAAGAACAAATCAATAACTATAACAAAAAAACCTTAACCTAAACAACAAATCAATAACCATAACAAAAAAACCCGTAAC
>BQKN01062182.1:283243-297042 GCA_022839385.1 Asparagus kiusianus
CTCTCTCTCTCTCTCTCTCTCTCTCTCTCTCTCTCTCTCTCTCTCTCATCTTCTCTTTCTCTATCCCCTGCTCCTTCCCCCACAAACCTCCCTTGATTCTTTGAAATTGGCCATGTTGTTGTGGAAGCTTTATCGTAGCTTTGCTTGCTTTAGCTACAACAGTGGCCAATCTCAAAGAACCAGCAACCTCTCCAAGTCTCACAAAATTTGTGAGGGGAGGCCTCATCGTACATCCAACTGCTGGCTTCTTGATGCTGGTAAGTTCATAGTACCACAACTGCATATTAGAGAAATAAAAACTTAACAAACACCTTTATCCGTAATAATAATAAGTAACCCTAACAATAAAAACGTAACCTTAACAACCAAACCGTAATATTAACAACTAAACCGTAACATTGACAACCAAACTGTAACATTAACAACTAAATCCTAACCTTCACAATCAGTAATAAAAGACATTATTACTTACACAAACTAGAGGGGTACACCCTTGCAGATATAAAGTCGTCTTCACTGGCTCAGGACCCTTCAGTGCCCTCTCTATCGCGTCAGATGTCTCATTGAATATATAGGTCCTCCAAGCAGTATTATTGACATGTTCGATGCGGTCGACGTACTTGAATAAATGCCTAGGAACGCCGGAAACACTGCTTGGACACCAAATCATGCTCAGCTGATAGAGGATCTATAGCAGGACAAAGTCCTTCACATCTCGACGATCAGAAGATAGTACTAGCTTCAAGAGCAGGTCATCCACATTGCATATCGTGGCGCCTCCTTTGGGGGGAGCTATACTGCTAGAACCCCCGGCTTCGGGTTTGTCAAAAAACCTGGACCAAATCCTATTTTTCCTATCCCGATTGTGGTCAACATGAAGGCCCTCATTGGAGAACCATGTATGCTCCATTACTATGGGTGCTAAACGGTTCGGATATATACGAACCGATCCGCATCCATATCCGAACGGATGCGGATATGGTAGGCTAATTTTAAAACCAGGCGGATACGGTAACTGATACAGATATGGTTTTGGATTTTTTTCGGATACGGATTCGGTAACGGATATGAGGGTTGCGGATACGGATATCCGTAATGTAATAGTGATTCGGGTAATCGGGTCCCCATCTTATAGTTATAAACCCGCTAACCCAAAACCAAAACTAAAAAGAAAAAACCCTAGGCCCTCACCCTCAGCCCTCACTCGGTCACTCCTCAAGCCGCCTCCACTCTCGAGTCTCGAATCTTGATCCAGTGCTCCACGATTCTCCAGCGACGACGGTAGGATTTTCCGGCGATCTCACAGTCGTGCTCAATCTTCTCCTCTACCTTCTCGCCAGCGAAGTCGCCACTTGCTAGCGAAGAGTCGTCGCCTCGTCGTCGAAGAGTCGTCGCCTCGTCGTCGAAGAGTCGTCACCTCGTCGTCGAAGAGTTGCCACTTTTCGTGTAAATTGGGTATTAATTGTAACCATTTTTAGCTGCCAAAAATTAACCCTAACTTCCCTATAATTTCTATAGATTGATGATTTTTGACAATCACCAATGTGATTTTTAACACCGGAACAACTTCTGGCAGCTTGAATGCAGTTCCCCTAATTTTTGACAATCACCAATGTAGATTGATCATTACTTGTCAACAAGAGCTTGAATGCAGTTCCCCTAATTTTGTAGATTGATGATTTCTTGTAAAAAAACTTTTCCTGGGTTGATCACGATCTTCGATTAGGTATTTTACCCTAGGTTTTCCCCTTTTTGTGATCATATTGAAGCCGACATGGAGGGATTTTTGATCTGTTCTGATGACCTTACGGCTGATCCTATTCTATTAATTGGTTGATTTTAGGATCAGTTCCTTCATGAATTCCTTTTAACACTGGACCACTCGTGTTTTTTTATTCTGGAAGCTTTTGTTTTTTCTTGAACATCAAACCCCGTAGGGTAATGACAACGTGGCCATCTAGGAATTTCTCTTCAGGCAAACAAATCTGCACTTCCTGTTATATTAACTTCTTGTCTATATACACTTTCCTGTCTATATTTTAATGAACTTAGTTACTGAATGAACTTAGTTAAATTGGATTTTAATAATCTGTTACTGAATGATCTGTTATCCTCAGGCCGTCGGATCTCGCCCGCTTCGTCTTTGTCGGATCCACCATCTTCTGCATAAGGTCGAATCGAAACTCTGCTTTAAATTCATTGACAATATCTTCTTTCATATGTGTATAAGATTTTTGATTAAGTTTTTTTTTAATTTAATTGAATAGAAATCATGTCTAATCCTTCGATTCAAGCGTCTAACGAAGAACAAACTGTTGAGCCTAATGTTGAACCAACTATTGAACCTGTGGTTGAGGAATCTTCAAGTAAAATTAATGAAAGACCTAAAAAGAAAAGAAGATGTTATTCTGAAGTGTGGAAAGATTTTGATAAAATAGATAAAGTGGAAAAGAAAATAGTTGATGGGAAAGAGGTTGTCACCAAAATCATTAGAGCCAAAAGTAAACATTGCTCATTTGAAGCTGATGGACGTAGTATCAAGGGCACTTCCCATCTTAAAAATCACATTGTGAGATGTCCTAAAAAGAAAAGACCCGATATTCGTCAACAATTGGTTCAAGCTACTATAAAAAATGAAGATGGGACTTGTTCACTTAGTAATTTTCAATTTGATAATGAGAAGAGTCAAAATTTGCTTACAAAGGCAATAATCGTGCACGAATATCCATTTAACATTGTAACACATGAGTTTTTCCTCAAGTATGTGCATTCTCTCCGTCCAAATCACAAGGTTTCAAAACGTACACATATCACAAAGTTGTGTATAAAGATTTATGAAGATTATAAAAAATCTCTATTGGACTTGTTTACGAAATCTTCTATAAGAATAAGTTTAACAATGGATAAATGGACATCATCATCACAAAATTTGTCTTATTTGTGCATCATCGCTCACTTTGTTGATGAATCGTGGAAACTACAAAAACGGATCATTGGATTTATCAAAGTTCATAGTTCTATGGGGAAAGACATTTGCAATGTATTAATTCCGTGTTTGCTTGAGTGGAAAATTAATAATAAGATATTATCGATTACGGTGGATAATGATTAAGCTAATGATATTGCCGTGAAATTGGGAAAAGAACATCTTAAAAAGTGGCTACCTTATAGTGGAGTCTTTTTTCATGTAAGATGTGGAGCACATATAATTAATCTTAGTGTTCAAGAGGGTTTAAAAGTTATCACTAAAGCTATTGAAAAAGTAAGGCTTAGTGTTAAGTATGTTACATGTTCACCAAAAATGGAGGAGAATTTTTATCATGTTGCTAAACAAGCTAATGTGGAAAAGGAAAAATATCTTGTTCTAGATTGTTGCACCCGATGGAATTCTACTTATCTAATGTTGATGATTGCTTTAAAGTATAAAGTGGCTTTTAATAGATTTGAGCTTAGAGATGATAAATATGTTCATTGTCCATCGGAGGAAGAATGGAATCATGTTGAAACATTGAGTAAATGTTTAAAACATTTTTATGATGCAACAAATCTCCTCTCCTGCACTATTTATCCTACTTGCAATCTTTTGTTTGAAGAATTTTGTGAAATTCATTTGCTTCTTATAGAGTGGTTAAAAAGTGATGATGATACAATTGTGGCTATGGCTTTTGCAATGAAAAGAAAATTTGATAAATATTGGGATATGTGCAATAAGATTTTTGCGGTTGCTACTTTTCTTGATCCAAGATACAAAATGATTGCAATCAAATATTTCTTTGGCTTGATTTATGGTGTGAATGGTGAAAAGTTTACAAATGATATTTTAGTTGTCATTAAGAAGATGCATGGAGAATATGCATTGAGGGACAAAGAGGAATCTAAAAATGTCGAAAATGTTTCAAGCTCTCAAACAAAAGAAGTGGAAAGAGTTGGTGATAAAAGGAAATCAAGATTTGCACAATTTGTTGAAACAATTGATAAAGAGCCTACGAAAACGGATTTAGATTTATATATGGAGGAGAGCATTATTACCACATGGGATGATGAAAAAATGAGAAAATTTGATATATTGAGTTGGTGGAAAGCAAACTTTGGGAAGTATCCTATACTAGCAGAAGTATCCTATACTAACAAAAGTAGCAAGAGATGTTTTGGGCATACCGGCCTCGACTGTAGCATCCGAGTCCGCGTTTAGCACCGGGGGACGTGTAATTCATTGTTATAGAAGCCGAATGATAACAGATACGGTGGAGGCATTGATATGCGCACAAGATTGGATTAAAGCGGAACAAGGAGGTAAAAAATAAATTTGTACAAAGTTTATCTTTTTATTTTTGGTTAATGAGCATCTAATGATTATATGTTTTTCTCTATTTTTTTGTAGTTACACAAGTTAAAACTACAAAGGATGATGTTCTTGATGTGGCTAAGATAGTGGATGACGATGACTCAGAGATTGCCGAGACCTTTGTAAAAGCATCATTAGGTATGTTATTTGACTCAATATTCAATAAGCACATGACTTGAAATTTTTATTTCTCCATATTTAATATGACAATTGTTCTTCTTTTTTTTTTACAAGGTGACATCATGGAGGTCTACGACTCGGATGATGGGATGATCTTAGGGTAGAAGCTATTGTTTTCATCTTAGATGGTACTAATCAGTCAGCTCTATGTTTTGTGGCATGATCTTGGGGTTTTTAGGCTGTATTTGTTGTGTCTTGAGATTGTTTAATGGTTTGGAGATTATTTAGTGGCATGAAATTTTTGTTGAATGTTGAATGTTGTGAAATGTTGAATATTGAATGTTGAATGTTGTCTGAACTTTTTTGCCTTTAATTTTCAATTCATAGACATTTGAAATTCTGGATATGATTATTGTAGTTTGGTTACAATTCCTGACACTATTGTTTTAGTTGGGTTGTGCTACTGAAGATTTTGGATGAAGATTATTTGTCTAATAAATTTGTGCTCAATTTTAGTTTTTAATTGATGGTTTTGTATGAAATGTCTAATAGATTTATATCGAATATCCGTTTATATCCGTGATCATATCCGATCCGATCTCAAATATTCGAACCGTATCCGTTTTCGATAAATGCGGATATGGTTACGGTTTTTTCTTACCGAGGGTGATCCGTATCCGTATCCGTATCCGTTTATAAAAAGCGGATATGGATATGGTAAACATCATATCCGAACCGTATCCGCTCCGATAACACCCCTATGGACCATTACCCACTCAAGGTTGAATGAGCAGGCGATCTCTTCTCCATCATTCCTATCGGTGAAGACGAATTTTTTGCTTTTCTTGTTCCACTGACTTAAAATGTGCTCAAAGGTGGGAAGATCAACACCAGGTGGGCCAAATTGGACGTAGTATCTGAATACACTATCTTCGTAGGTCGCAAAATGCCTTGGCCCAATACGCATCACCAAATTCCGCATGAAGTCATGATAGACACCGAAGCTGGCGGTGGGCCGCAACGTAATAGTTGGCTTTGCCCTTTTCCTACATAACAAAAACACAAGACAAGAGCATTTTTGAGCATAATCAGTAAACATAACAACTATGCTGTAAACTTTGTGGATAAACCAACAACCTTAACAACCCCATAACCTTATCAACCAAAACCTAACCTTAACAACCAAAGCCTAACCACAACAACTAAACAACAACCTCAACAATAAAAGCATGAACCTTGCATGTTAACAGTAACCTCAACAGCTAACAGACACCCGTAATTTTGGATCTTCCCACCAGACTGGGAGCATTATCAATCAAACCATAACCTTAACAACATAAAACTTGCGGTAAAAATTACCTTTTGGGTGCTACCACATGCTTCTCTTTTTCTCCTCTCTGTAGACCAAGGAGCGCTCCAGTGGCATCGTTGGACGCGCCGGTGGTGCCGGGGCTGCCCTCTAGACCTTCACGGGAGCCTACACTTAAATTTTGAGGTGGGCTTCTGGGTTGAGAATGGCTGGTTGTGATGTCCTCTAGAACATCAGCAATCGCAGCTCCAGCTTCAGATTCAGTCCGCACTGCAGTTGTATGGGCTCTTTCTGAGATTTCGAACTGCTGGACGTCATCGCTTTCGCTGGGTGTATTACAAAATGTATCTCACAATAAAGGCACAATAACAATATTTGTTCTCTACAATAGATGAGAACTCTATGAAAGCTCACTCTCAATGTCACAATCTCACAACCCCAAATTATATTATGTATGCAAATACAATAAGCTCAATGGTTGTGGTATGAACAAAGAGATATATTGAAAACAAGTCTAAACTCAATTAAAATCTAGCTTATAGAAATTATAATCAAAATAATAAATTGCTAGAGATTGAGTTTAAGGAAAACTTCTCTAAGACAAGAGAGCTCAAACCCAAGTTGATCTCCTCTTCTTGTGAAATAATCTTCACAAAGCCAATTTTGTAAACAAACACTTAAAAACTTAAACCATACATAAAAACTTGTTTAGAAACGCTCTTAGGTGGTTAGGAATGATAAATGTAATGGGGTATATATAGGGTAGAAGTAACAACCCAAGAAAAACCCAAAAACCTACTAAAAACAAAAATCACCAAGTTACAGTTACTGTGCAATGGTAACATTGGCGGTCGACCGTAGCGTCAAGGCCCGTCGACTGCGAGAGCATGAAAAACAGACTAGCTCTCTAGACAATTGGCGGTTGACCATGAACAATGCACCAGTCGACCGGTACTATTCACAGAACGTGCACCAACCTAAAAATCTACGTATCTGGCTCTGTAAAATCAATTACAAATAGTAAATCAACTCCAAAAATTATGAAATATTTAGGGAAGGTTCTAGACATATAGATGAACATGTTAAAAAAGGAATTTCTAAAATATCACTTCCCATTTGTGAGTAATAAATGTTTAAAATAGATGATCTAGATTATGAAAACCGCTGAAAACTTATTTTTGTAAATTCAATTGAAAATAACAAAGTAACTCAAAAAATAGTAAAAATTAGGAAAATGTTTTTATATATGAAGATAAACATGTAAACGATTTTTTTTCAAATTATATTTCCCAATTGTGAAGACTCATCTGTTTTGCAAAAAGCATGCACATACATGAACTTATTAAAACTTGATTTTGATAAAACAAGTTCAAACAAGTTTGAAACTTTTTTTAAATAGATTAATAGACTTTATAAAAGATGTAAACCAGTTATATTAAGTCAATAATCCAAAAACACATTATTATCTCAAATGGATGCATAATAGTCAATAAATCAAGAAAACGTATACGTGCACCATTTGAGCTTAAAGCATAAGCACACAAAGCATAAACCTAAACTAATATACCAAAGGCAATTGATCTTCATTAAGCTCATCTTGATTACGGATGAAGCTTGAACTTGAATTGACTTGAATTGCATAGCTTCACTCTACTATTCCGCCAACCTCTATTGGATATGGTCGTGAAAGCTCTAGTCCATCCAACCTCTAATAGATTGTTTGTCTAGAATAAATAAGAAAACACAAGCACTAGACCAATAATATTAGTCGTAAATTATTTGTTAAAACATCATCAAAACAAAAAGGCCAACAATCTCTCTATTTTTGATGATGACAAATAATTTACAAAAAGAGATATGCATGATATGAAATGAATACATAAATTAGAATTATCATGCATATAAACAAGGAGGTATATACTCACAATATTTCTCCTCCTTTGATAACATCAAAAAGGGGAAAAAGATAAGAGAGTGAAGGCTCCCCCTACCTATAAGCAAGGTGAGTATAAAAACAATAATAGAAATAGGGATGGCTCCCCCAATCAAAATGTCGTATGGAATATTTACAATAATGACCAAGGCAAATATGTGAGCAAGTATAGATGAAAAGTATGCTAAACACAAACTCACATACAAAAAGACAATGAGAACACATATTGGTGTATCAATATAAAAAAGTGTCTCAATACAAAAACATAAAAACAATGTATAAATAGATTTATGAAATCAAAAGAAAGAAAAACATGATAATCATGAAAAATGTTCTCAAAGGAAAATAATTCAACCAAGTGAAATCATAAATCACAAGTAAATCTCGTAAAAAGCAAACTAACATCAAAATGGTAAGAGAGGCAACCATATCAAGCTCTTGAGCTTGTTCCAACCCATATAAAGACCTTTAGTACCCGGTAAACATGACTTGGAAAATAAACACCTAATAAATCCGGGGGTTGCTCAAACATAAACCTCTCATGACAATTAAAACCAAAAGAATGAAACAACATGAAAACCAAAGTCTTGACATAAAATTTGTTCTATTTTCAAATAAATCAAAAACGTGTTTTTCAAAACCAAGAAATAAAAAAAGAAAAACAATAAAAATCTTGGTTTAAAAAGATTTTGGCACTTAGTACCGGATTGTTTAGGGACATGACCCCTATCAATGAAGCTCAAAGCCTTAGCGTTATGATCCCTTTTGGGCGCATGTGGTGCACTAACACGGTCAACACAAAAATTATATAAATGACTTTTCCGATTGCAATAGATGCAATGAAAAAGGGTAAATGATTTGTGATGACCAATTGCGATGCACGCAAATCATTTGCAAGAAAAGATGGTCTTTTAAATTTATTTTGCAAATGAGAAACATCATCAAACAAAGGTGGTCTTATTGGAATATTTTGCAAACAAGAATTTTTTTGTAAATCAAAATAAAATTTTACAAGATGTCCAAACCTACTACAAACATCACATTTAAAATTACGTGGTATACTAGAAACATTTGGCAAATGAGATTTCTTTTTCAAATCAAACAATACTCGGCCAAATGACCAAAACGACCACAAAAATTATATTTAAACACATGAGCATGCTTATGATAAACATGTTAGATATAGGTGTCCTGCAGGTAATTATTGTATATTGTAACAGGACCTATATGTATATAACATCCTTGTTCAAAATAAAAGTATGCTATTTTGGTCAGATTTATCTGATGTTCTAAAAATACAGATAATGTCCTTAGAATAAATACTATACTATCAGACATTTTGGATAGTGATCGTAATGAAGAGATCTGATTAGTCGGTAACGTATATTCTAAAATATTCCTAGTTGATAAGGTGTTGAGATAGGACATCATCACTTTGGTTAAGACTAGTGTATTCTCTATTTCTCCTTTTGAAGGAGATGATCAATCTCTTAGATCATTGATGTGAGACATCAATATACAGTATACAAGTGACTCATTAGTGAATGAGTTGACTGAACGACTCATCGAGAACATCTAGTTGGAAATATACCTAACTGTCAAATAGAAGTTCTCAAGTGATATAGTACATAGTAGTCTCTTGACCTGAGACATGAGTGCAATATCTTATATGTTAGTAAAAATGTATTTAGACTTTTACCTAACCACAGTTCTTATTGAATTGTACATAACGGTTCTTGTTGGGTACATCCCGAGACATAAGTAGATATTGAGATGCCAAGAAGGGTCATCTCTCCCAGTATAGAGGTTGATGTCATAAGATTGTTTGATATAACTATAAACTAAAAATCCTTGGCCAAGGTGAATAAGATAAACTGAGTGTTAGTTTGATCTTATAGGTTATGAGTTTAATATCAATAAACACTAATCAAGCTATTAGGGTTTGACAATTTGCCATACTCTAGGCTCAATAGTTTGACATGGTTTGATGAAGAGACCTGACTGTACGGTATTATCATTAAGTGGTCTTGATAAAATTGGATAAGCATCTTGCAGACCTTTATTACAACTTATACCCGGGTGGTCTTTATGTGTAGCTAGCACCTCTGTTGTACTTATGGATATGATCCACTACCGAGTTTTTTTAAGTTGGGCCCTAGAGTCACCAAGCGCGTACTTGAATCCTATGAAACACAATTTATGGAGTGATGCGTATGATTGATACGCATATATGATTTTTTCCGGATACACATAAACGGTTATGTATATCGGTAAAATCAGAATGTTATGTGCTTAAGAAATGAATTCCAGTATTTTTTTCCCTATAAAGTTAACTTTTTGGTCAACAATTGACTTTTTGATCAACAGTTGACTTTTGGTCAACTCTTGATTTATTTGGTCATATAGTGACTAGTTAGTTAAAGATTGGAATAATACTATATACCGTATTTATGAAATACTATATTAGTAATATTAATTTGGTATTCTTATTTATGAAATACACATACCATGTATAATGAGTCATGAGATGAGTCATTTAGTGGTATGGTTTGAGCACATGGTTTATTAGCACATGGTTTTGAAATGTAATGATTCATAAGATGATTAATTGCATGACTCACTAGATTAATCATTGATATTTGATGATTCATTGCATGACTCATAGGATGATTCATTCATGTCATGAACACATTTCACTCTATAAATATGAGATCTCTTTCTTCAGGAAAGGCTAATAAAAATTAAATTTCCATAAGAGAAAGAAAGAGAACTATACCTCTTACTAAACTCTATCAATCTTTGAGTAAGAGGAAGTAATAGGATTTTAAGAACCCCGGGGTGGATATCTTGCCTCGTGTCTCAAGCAGCATCCAATAGCTTTCAGGTTTACTTGAAGAGTTGGAGATCCACTACGAGGAGCTTTCTGTATCAAAGAGAGCAAGCTAAAGGTTGTTCGATTCACTATCGAATCACGCTACAAAAGTATGACTTTTTTCAAACCTTGTATGCTCACTTAATAATAAAGATCATGTTAGATTTAATTAGATGGTCCATATTAATATTTTATGTTCTCTACATGCTTAGTAATTTTTGTACATACATGTCTTCCGTTGTGTATTATGCATGTAGACATAGCACGATTTCCTTCATGGTATCAGAGCCATGGTTCCATCTAATTGAATCTTAACATGTACATCTAACTCATGGAGGACCTTGTTCTTCCTTCTAATTTCTAGTTTAGATGAAACTAGTTAATTAATTCAAGCTATTTTGTAAAATAATTAATTACAACTAGTGTAGTTGTATGTTAGAAGCTTGTTAGTCATATTTGAGTTTGGATAATCCTTATGCTATCTAGTTTCCAATATGTTGCATAACTAGATAGATGCATATTTCTTAATGTTGATTAAGTTATATGATTTATCATCTTGCGTGGATGTTATGTTTATGGATGGTAGTGGACAACTACTCTCTTGCATGTTTTGTATTGATGTAATAAAGTTAGAAATGTAATAATTATTTATGACCTACGAGTTTAGGCACTTGCTCACCGATCATGGGCTACGCCTACGGGTATAGGCCCTTGTTCGAGTGTGGGGGGGGGGGGGGGGTATGGTTACTTAGTTTAGTTATTTCATTTATAGCTTTTGCTTTACATTTAATGCAATATTATTACTCATCCTACGATATGGTTTTTCCATTATAAATGGGGCTTGCACGTCCTATGTTTATATGATTGTAATAATACAGAGTTTGCAAGGGAGCAAGCAACAAGGAGTTGCATATGGCTTGCTAAAATGTAATTAGTGTAGTTGCATTTTATTTTCTTTAGTTGTCCACTACCATTCTATATAAGTTTTACATTATATATGTTGATATGTTGGTTTTGCCCCAAATTGTAGATGTCAATACAATTGGGTGCTATTTTTTTACAAAGTTTATATCTCTATCTCACTAGAGAATAGTTTTTATTATAAAAACTTGTTTTTTAAACTTTGTGAGACATGGCAATAAGAGTTTATTGACCATAGAGTGGTGAGATCGACATTAACATCGCGTTAGTGTGAAAAATAAATAAATTTCAAAAAGTTAAAAGAGATGTATTTAGAACCAACTTTTAGCTAGTGTCTAAGGAAAGTGATTATGAGGTATAGCTAATGGGGTGATACCCAACTTAAGATTAGGGGTGATGCCCAATCTTTCGCGCTATAGTCTTAAAGAGAAATGGTTACTTAATTAAGCTCCGATAAATATTCCCGGTGAATAGCTCGGAACCCTTCCACCAATCTTGTGCTTTCCTGGCTAGTTTAATTGTTACAAGTATAAATATAGAGCATCTTTAAACTATATCAAGTTCGATTACGGTAAAAGATTTGAGAAATCGTCTGTAGCCCTCCATCATTTTAGTTAAATACTATTAAGCTTATAAATACTATGTTTGTTGGCATACGTCCAGGCATAACTATTCTATGGCTAAATAGTATTCATCTGTATATAAGATATAAGGATAGCTTAAGTTGGTTATGCAACTTTGTTGGCATACGTCAAGAAATTGCATAAGCTAAATTTAAGCCAATCAAGAAATGATGGGTACAAACTTGACTAGCATTTTACGATTTGTTGGCATACGTCAAGGTCATAAAAGACTAGGGGTAAAATCATATCAAGAATTACAAGAGTGTAAAAGACAAAAGTTGTCTACCAATTATTGAATGTGTCAATTTGTTAACATACGTCAAGGTTGATGCATTCAATGATAATTGGATCTTGATCCCACATGAAAACAATGAGTTGTTTTCCGATCACCTCTTATAAGATTTTGAGGGACTCGAAAAATAGTGGGAGGTATAACTTAGATAAAAATAAACCAAATCTATTTTATGTATTGAACATCTACTAAAATACCTTTTCTCTCTCTTTCAGGCCATTATGTCTGGTTTAAAACTCATATTAGAACATAACAAGTTAACTGGACCTAATTACAAAGACTGGTTGAGGAATGTTAAAATTACCCTAACTTATGATAAAGTAGCATATGCCCTCACTGCGTCCGAACATGTTCTAGGCGTAGAACCCACTATAGCGGAAACTAAAATCCGTAATACATGAGATAAAGATTGTTCACTTGCTCAATGCCTCACCATTGCCTCTATGGATTTGGTCCATCAGAGGCAACATGAGAATATGGATATCAGATCCATATTTCGTAATACAGAAGAATTGTATGGCGAGCAACCGCGACAAATGAAGTACGCGGTGTCTAGGAATCTGTTCCAGATGAAAATGACAGTGGGATCTTCTGTTGGGGATCATGTCCTCAAAATGATCACCTATGTCAATGAGCTTGAACTTTTGAACGTAGGCCTAGATGCAGATAGATATACAGATATCATTCTGCAGTCCTTGACACCAGCATACTCCCGATTCATATCATAGTTTTTGATGATGGATCTGGAGCCCACTCTTCCTGCCTTGCTTAATTTTTTAAGACAGGAAGAAAGTTCTTTGAAAAAGGGACAAACACCAGCCTTGGTTATAGGGCAATCTTTTTCCTCTTCTGGCAATTTGGTTACTAAGAAAAAAGGAATGAAGAAAACTACTAAACCAATGAAAGGTATTAAGAAGGCTGTCAAGAAGAATAAAGAAAAGGCAAAAATAATGACAGCAGAATGCTTCCATTATCATAAGTCAGGACAATGGAAAAGGAACTGTCCAGAATACCTAGCCTCACTCACCAAGAATAAGCAAGTTGTTGCTTCATCTACAGGTGTGTTTGTTACTCAGAATTGTTTTTCTATAAATCATACATCCTGGGTATTAGATACCGGATCAGGATCTCACATCTGTAATTTGTTACAGGGACTTAAAAGTTATAGAAAACTTGGAGCTGGAGAGATGACCATGCAAGTTGGTAATGGTGCAATAGTTGCAGCACTTGCAGTAGGGGATTTTTATCTAGCTTTACCAAATGAAAACATTTTGATTTTAAATGGCTGCTATTTTGTACCAACTATGATGTGTAATATAGTATCCATATCTTTATTAGATAAAGATGGATATGTATTTAAGTTGGAGAACAATGTTATGAATAT
>BQKN01062183.1:0-24292 GCA_022839385.1 Asparagus kiusianus
GAAACCTGATTATGCAAAAAACCCGTCGTAAGTCGACTTAACAGAGTGTATAAGTCGACTTGGCAGAGAGAAAAACAGCAACTGGAGCACACTTCGTAAGTCGACTTATCAGGTTTGATAAGTCGACTTGGCAGAGAAAAAATTCACAATTCCAGAGCAGTTCGTAAGTCGACTTGTGCACACTGACAAATCGACTTACCATAAGTCGACTTACCCTCTGTGCATGAGTCGACTTATGCCAGAAAAACTGGTTTTTCTGATTCTTCCACAATTCTCCACCTCGGCGAATTTTGCCAAAACTGAGCCGACACCAAACCAAGAGCATCAATGTGTCGTCTCTCCAAATACGGCTGCACCACCATGGTTGCCTACGTACCCCCTCTCCCAAGGGATCAAGCCGCCCGTAGTTCATCCAAATGGCCGCCAACGACCTCAACAATCATAAATATGCAACAAGTTTCTGCAATGAACAAACTTGTTGATCGGAACCACCTTAGTGAGCATATTCGCCGGATTATCCTTCGTGTGGACCTTCACAATCTCCACATAGACATCTTCAAAAACATCCCGAACGAAGTGATAATGAACGTTAATATGCTTCGTCCTCGCATGAAAAACCTGATTCTTCGCCAAATATATAGCACTCATGCTATCATAATGAATAGTGACGGATCGCTGCGATATACCAAGTTCCTCCAAAAGTCCTCGAAGCCAAATAGCCTCCTTCACAGCCTCTGTAACTGCCATATATTCTGCCTCCGTCGTAGACAAAGCCACCGTCGACTGTAAGGTGCATCTCTAACACACCGGTGCACGGGTCAAAGTGAACACATACCCCGTCGTAGACCGGCGCTTATCCAAATCCCCGGCATAATCCGAATTAACATAGCCAATGCATAGCTGCCCACCTGTAGTGTCCCGCTCATAAACCAAACCAACATTGAGCGTACCTAGAATGTACCTCAAAATACATCTCACGGCGTCCCAATGACCCACTCCTGGATCGTGCATGTATCTCGACACCATGCTCACCGCCTGTGACAAATCCGGTCTCGTACATACCATCGCGTACATTAAGCTCCCAACCGCGCTTGCATATGGAGTCTTCGACATCAACTCACGGTCTTCAACTGACTTCGGTGAAAGGCCAGCTGAAAGCTTCAAATGGGCTCCCAACGGTACACCAACTGGCTTCGTATCCATGCTAACATGGAATCGCTGTAGAACCTTCTTCAAATAAGCCACCTGTGTCAAACAAATCCTGCCCTTCTCCTTGTCTCTGCCGATCTCCATCCCTAAAATGCGCTTCGCCTCGCCCAAGTCCTTCATCTCAAACTCATTCGAAAGCTGAACTTTCAAATCATCTATAGCTGACCTGGAACTAGAGGCAACCAACATGTCATCGACATAAAGCAACAAATAAATGTACGCACCTCCTCTCAACTTGTGAAAATACACGCAAGGATCAAACTGGCTCCGAGTGTACGAATGACCAAGCATAAAACCATCGAATCGCCTATACCACTGTCGAGGAGACTGCTTCAAACCGTATAACGATTTCTTTAACCTGCAAACCAACTTATCTTTCCCTGCAGCTCGGAATCCCAATGGCTGAGTCATGTATATTTCTTCATCAAGATCACCATGAAGAAATGTTGTCTTCACATCCAACTGATCTAACTCCAAACCATACTGTGCCACCAAAGTTAGCAAAATCCGAATCGACGAATGCTTCACCAACGGAGAGAAAACCTCATTGTAATCAATACCTTCCTCCTGTGCATAGCCCTTCGCAACCAAGCTAGCCTTGAATCTCACTGGAGTGCCCTCAATGCCCTCCTTCTTCGTGTACACCCACTTGCACCCAATCGCCTTCCGCCCCTTTGGAAGCTCAACAAGCTCCCATGTATCGTTCTTGTGAAGAGACTCCATCTCCTCCTGCATAGCCACCTGCCACGAATCAGCCTCCGAACTCTGCTCGGCCTCTATGAATGTAGTAGGCACCATCTCATCGATACTCTCCACCGGAAGTGCATATGCAACTGTGTCGGCATACCGTGCTAGCACCCGTATGTTTCTCCTCTGTCTCCGAACCGCAATAGAATCCTGAACCTGAGCCGTCGGTCCCTGATCTTGCTCATGAGTACCCGTATCCTCCGCATCACCGTCGTGCTCGCCTGGCGTCACCTCAGTCGGCACTCTAATGGATACTGCATTATTTGGACTCTGTGGAGCTGCATCAATCTCCACCACCTGCGAAATCTCCTCTGTCGGGTCGCTCTCCACCTGATGAGAGCTGGGAAGCTTCAAGATAGAAGCCTCATCAAATGTGACATCCCTACTCAGCACAATCTTCTTATCAACTGGATCCTAAAGCTTGTATCCCTTGACACCACGCTTGAATCCTACAAATATGGCCTTCCTAGCTCGAGGTTCCAACTTATCAGTTCTAACATGATAATATGTAGGGCAACCAAATACCTTGAGCTGGTCATAGTCATGTGCTGTCTCTCCCGACCACATCTCCATAGGGGTCTTCCCCTCAATCGCAGATGAAGGCAGCCTATTAATGAGGTGGCTCGCATAAGAAAGTGCCTCAGCCCAAAAGATCTTCTCCAAACCACTATGCGCCAATAAACATCGAATCTTCTCCAGCAAAGACTGATTTAACCTCTCTACCACCCTATTCTGCTGCGGTGTATGACTAACTGTGAAGTGCCTCTCTATGCCCTCGTCTCGACATAGCTGCTGAAAGGGGTCTGAAGTATACTCGCCGCCGTTGTCGGATCGCAACGTCTTGATCTTTCTCCCAGTCTGCAGTTCCAGCCTCTTCTTCCACTCCACAAACAAATCTAGGACTTCACTCTTATGCTTCATGGTGTACACCCAACATCGCCTAGAATAGTCATCAACGAACGTGACGAATCAATGTCGACCACCAAGTGATGCCGTCTTGGTGGGACCCCAAACATCTGTGTGCACGTAGTCCAAGATGCCCCTCGTCCTATGAATGGCCGTCCCGAACTTCACCTTTGTCTTCTTGCCAAGTACACAGTGCTCACAGAATTCTACTTTACCACTCTTGGCTCCCTTCAAAAGCCCCTGCTTGCACAATGCCTGCAGTGACTTTTCACCTGTATGCCCTAGCCTGTAATGCCAAAGTCTGCTCATGCCCGCCTCTGAAATCGCCGAAGCAACCTGGCCAATCTCGGTGCTCCCCTTCAGATAGTATAAATTATGACTGCGGACTCCCTTCATCACCACCAAAGATCCCTTAGTAACCTTCGCTACAGCATCCTCAAAGGTCACCCTGAATCCCTTCGCCTCCAAAGCCCCAACTGAGATAAGATTCTTCTTGAGTTGAGGAACGAATCTCACCTCCTTCAACTCACGGACTACTCCATCGTGCATCCGAATCCTCACAGTACCTATCCCACGAACGCTACAGGATTGATCATTTCTCATGACCACAACACCCCCATCGAGTCTCTCAAATGATGAGAACCAATCTCGCCTAGGAGTCACATGATAAGTAGAGCCAAAATCAAGCATCCGCTCTGATGCATCCAAATGGTTCACCTCCGGAGTAATCAAAAGAGAAAAGCTCGAATCATCGGAATCATTGCCGCTAGCAACATTCACCTCATTGGCCTTCGGGCCCTTATTCTTGCTATTCTCCTTTTCTTTGACTTTCGGGCAATCTCTCTTCCAAGGTCCCTGCTCCTTGCAGAATGCACATTAGTTCTTTCCAAGCTGGTGACGACCTCTTGACTTTGACCTCCCTCTATTTCCACCTTTCTGATATGAGTTTCTACCTCTCGTCGACAAGGCCTCTCCTGAAGTACTAGCGCGGGAAGTCTCCTTATCCTTCCTCCTCAAATCGTAGTTCGTCAATGCGTTAGTCACTTCACTATAAGTGATAGAAGATCTCCCGTTCAGCAACGTAAGCACGAATGTATCATACTCCTCATCCGGTAAGGAGCCCAAAAGAATAATAGCCTTATACTCATCTGTGATCTTCTCATCCACGTTCGCCAAGTCCGACAACAACTTAGTATAGTTATTCACATGAGCCGCAAGCGAGGTGCCTCGGGACATCTGGAATCTGAACAATCTTCGCAGCAAGTGCAACCTGTTCTCAACACTCTTCGTGAGATACTTGTTGTTGAGAATTTCCCACATCTTCATCGCAGACGTCACCCCAATCACATCGTATTTCAGCTCCTGTTCCAAACAGGACTTGATCATCCCGCAAGCATTTCGATTCATCTTATCCCATATCGCCTCTTCATATTTAGGTGGCCTCACATCGACCATGATGGTCTCCTCCAGATTTTGAGCATTGAGCGCATCCTGTACGTCGCTCATCCACAAACCAAAATTGATTTTGCCGTCGTATTTCACTACACTAATCTTAGTGTTCTGAAAACCCACTTGAACTGTGCCTGTCATCTTGCTGCTTTCACCAACTTCTTCACCCATAACCACAAATTCCAAATTGTAGAGAAAGATCCAAACTTTGAAAAGAATAAGAAATTACCCAACTGAACCCTAGATTGGATTCCAAATAGAACTCCTAACCACACGAGGAAAGCGAGATCTCCAACGGCAACTTCAAACCCTAACTCCACCGAAGCCTAGAACTCCAAATTGTAGAGATCTATCGCGTGCCTATGCGGAAGCGTTGCACGAACACACAACGAACCTGTGATCACGAGTAGAAGAGAACCACACACTTGCACAAACCAAGCCAATTACGACAAATCAAACCAAACACAGAGATATACGTGGTTCGGCAAGTTGCCTACTGTTCGCGGGAAAAACCAAATTCTTCTTCATTGACGAACTCATTGCACTCAATGTTAACAACTTTTTGCGTTTACAGAGATCCGGTCTTTTTATAAGAGCCGGTTACAACGAAATTCAAAGAAAACAAAGAAAAATTACAACTTTCCTTATTTAGCGAACAGATCGCGAGCTCCTGTTGTACGGTCACTCGCTTTGTGGGTTCTTTGCCTGCGCCGGGGTTGATTACCGTTGACCACCGCGAGATCTGGATCCAAGCAGATCTACAACGTATTACAGGTATTATCCCACCAAGGAGATAATAGCCGGGAGGGATCGTTTCACCAAGGAAACGACCGCTCGAATCTCGGGATCTAAGAACCAAGCTTAGATCCGGAGTAGAACGATGTAGATCTGAGGATTAGCTTCTTCGAACTCCTGCCTTGTTTGTCGCGGGTGCTCGCCAAAAACTGAATCCGAGGGTCCAAGTCTTCAAGCCTTCACAAATCCGAGTTGAGGTGATAACCCGGCAGAGTTTCGGCTCTTTAGAACTTCAACCAAAAGTCCTCTCAAATGAACAATCACCCCCCCTATTTATAGCCTCTCTGAACTGTGCATTTGTGCACAAGAGAGAATGGGGGGGGAGTCGGGCCACCTGAGGGTGGCTCGGCTCATGCCGAGCCACCCTGAGGTGGCTCGGCCACCGAGCCACCCTGGGGTGGCTCGGCTTGGGCCGAGCCACCCCGGGTTGGCTCGGTTTAGGCCGAGTCCCCGAGTGTGTTTCGTTTCGTCGTTTTCCGGTGTTTCTGGTCATATCCGTGATTCGGTTGTTCGTTTGATTTGTTCGGGTCTTGATTTGGCAGTAAATCCGCCTTGGTGTTTGAGTTCAAATCCTCTCTTGGTTGGATGACTCGTTGACTCCCCGAACCATTGACTTGAATCCGCGTGCGAATGGATGCATTCCGTTGTTCACGTGCGGTTCGATAGCTTCGTAGCCTCGTTAGCTCGCTTCGTCGCTCGAACGTTCGTTGATTTGTCGATTCCTTGTGTCGAGCTATGCTAAGGGACCTATAGGCAATTTTATACGTCTACAGATACCCTCTCCAAAGTGTTCCAGCCTCGTTCTTTTATAGAAGAGTCTGGAATGCTTTGGATATGATTGTCCCTTCTCCTTGTCGGTGTAACGGGACCTGGAACGACTTTCGTTCTGTATTCCTTCACTCCTTCAGGCTATTCGGTGCTTTGTCGAATGCTTGTAAGGATTCCGGTGCTGCATTTATTGTCTGACCGTTGTCGGAATTTTGAACTTGAAGTCGATTCCTGATTTTCCAATCTTTTAGCTCGTGCTCATCGGTTTGACGTACAACTAACCCTCGGTTGGCGTTGAATCTTCATTTGTGACGCGTTGTCCGGCGTCGTGTTATTGAGTTATCCTTAAGAATATTTTTAAAGGAATATTCTCCAGGAACTTCTCAATAAAAATAGGGAATAGTTTATACTCGTATACCTTATTGGAGTATTTCCGTGCCCAAAATGAGCTGAACCGGCTTGAAAATGAGCCAAAAAGGCAGTAATTTGGCTTAAAAAAATTCTTCCGCTCCTTCCGAATGTGAGGGAGAGACAGGAATAAACCAAGGATGAGACCCTTAGTTGATTTGAAGTCGATTCGGCGCTTGATTTGGCTTCTTTTGAACTAATTTGGACTGGTCCGGTTCGGTTCAACTTGGTCCGGTCCGGTTCAACTAGGTTCACCTTATAAAAAGGGGTCCATTTTCTTTCTTTTTCTCTTTTTCCTTCTCCTCTCTAGGGCCGGCCCCCCCTTGATCTCTTTCTTGACTTTTCTCTTCCCTCGAGCATCCGTTCTCCCTCAAACCTGGATAGTTGTCCTAGATCTAGGGTTCCTTTGGATCTTGAACTGAAAAATCCCTCGAAAAACCATTTTTTAGAATTCCTCTCAGGCCCCTCGAGCACGTGGTGAAAGTTTCCTAAAAGGTCTCATCTTCGTTGGATCTCGAGCCTTTCTTCAGGTAAATCCTCCACAATTTTGATCTCTTTCATGCTCAATTTTAATTTATGCATTTGTGGGATCGCATGTGAGGGTTGAGGGTGTGATTTGACGCCTCGAGTTAATCTTTCAGGGGGGTAGATCTGATAAAAAAGTGATCTTTTTTCTAGATCTGACCTCTTTTAATTTATTTTGCAGCTTGTCATGTCGCGTTCTTCGAGAGGTCGTTCCCCTGCTATGTCGGCTGATGGTGCGCCTCCCTCCTATGCTGGTGAGCTATTTTTGGCAGTATTTAGAAATTTACAAATTAGTCCCTATTTTCTTGTAAATTTACAAATTGGTCCCTTTTTTACCCCCACGTTGTTCTCCTTGGTGAGGCAATCGGGAAGAGCCTTGATTCTCCTTGGTGAGGATCGACGCTTTTGGCATGTTTGGGAATTTTGCAAATTAACCCCTCTTTTCTTAAAAATTTGCAAATTGGTCCATTTTACCCCACGTTGTTCTCCTTGGCGAGGCAATCGGGAAGAGCCTTGATTCTCCTTGGTGAGGATCGACGCTTTAAAGATATGTTTTGCTTGGTCAAAACTATATCTCAAAATTAAAGGGGGCGATTTGACGCTACATTGCGCTTTATAAGGCAGGGATATGTTGTCGACATACCCTGTTTTGTGATTGCACAATGTGGCCGAATCGTCTCACCCTTTATAAGGCAATGACTCTATCTTAGCTATTTGTAAGATGAGTTCAATTTCCTTTTATGACTGAGACTAACCAGTATTCAATTATTTACTTTGCAGTGGGGTACCCTTCTGGATCATTCTCGTCCCACGCAGTGTGTGGGCGTCGTGGCGAGTATTACTCGACCTCCGACGATCCTTCCCCTATTCCAGCTACTCCTCAGTTTGTTTCGGGCACATCGACCGAGGTTGCCCAAGTGGTGAGGGAAGGTGGTCATCGAGCTATTCGCCAGCTGATCACAGATGCGCCTTTTGTGAAGGACGCCAGCTCTACTCAGCCTCTTCGGAAGAGCGATTTCCTATTTGGTGATTCTGTCGACGACCCAGAAGCCGTATTCATTGATGCTGAGCAGTGGCTTCACAAGACCGACAATGGCTTCATATACTTGCCGGAGATTCCTCGACATCGCTCGTTGACTGAGCTTAGGCGTCAGGCCGTGACGCGGGAGATGTCGTGGCGTTTGACGGAGGATCATGAGAGCGTCCATTACGGCTATATCACCCATCAGGCAGCTCCTGGCTCGAGCAGGAGTCACATCACTGGATTGCATCCCGGAGTGTTGGGACTAGATGAACCACCACGTAACGAGCTTCTCGCCACTGCTTCGACCTTGAGGAATCGCCTCGCTGCCCTAGGACGGGAGATGCCTGCGACTCGTCACAGGATTTATGGTTGGGTCCACTCTTCAGACAAGTCTTGGTGGAGTCGCATGACGACATACGTCTTGAGCCGATGGGGCGAGGAGTTGCACGCTTGCGGTTTGTATGCAGCCGTTCGTGCCACCATGTATGGCTTGCCTGTCAGTTTGAGACATTTCTGTGCTTTGTTCGAGCTATATAATCCAGACTCGAACACTTTTCTGACCCGGCAGGGGGAGTTGGGCTTGGCTCTTCACGAGATGCACAGGATTTCTGGCTTGCCCATGGGACAGATGCTATACCAGGAGTACTTTCCCTCTAATCATGAATTGGACCAGTTGAAGGATTGCATGCCTGACCGCTATGAGACTCTATGGGATCTCACTTGTCATTATCACGTTGCTTTGGCACAGTCTGAGCCTTTAGCCAAGAGGACCAAGGCCTCTGTGAGTCTGAAGCAGTTTGCGAACTATTTGTTCAAGAACCTGGAGAACAGTTCTGGCGAGGATATCTGTGAGTTGGCCCCACTCACTCCTTCAGAGGTGAATAATCTACTGAAGAAGACTGATGCTCACTCCTACACCACTAGCAGTCCTGAGGGTGGCTTCCCTGGGAAGACCAGGTTCAGATCTTTCTTATGGCATGCGACCACACCGATTCGACCGACGACTCTTCTTGCTGGCTTTATTGCTATCTGGTTGAAGAAGTGCGTGGTTCCATACCAATCTGGCGATGCCTTACCCTTGGAGGTACTTTACCCAGCAGTTCAGCTCGCCTATAAGAAGGAACTCTCACTTCTTCCGGTGATGGTGGCTAATATTCATCGAGGACTTCGACAGCTCTCCAGTGCGTTCACACGGAAGGAGACCGATTTGCCAGGTCAGATTCCCACGCTTAAGGTGGAGCTCCCGTACGCCTATCTGATGGCCTGGTTCGTCCTTCACCGCTCGGATATGATGTCAGTGCCGAACGCCACGGATCCCTCTGTTCCCCTGCTACAGTTGCTTGAGAATGGCAGGTGGGAGGGCCGCGGATTCTCTGATGTCAGACAGCAGCTGCAGGTCCACAAGTGTTGGGCATTCTCCACTTGTTTTCCGCAGTTCTCCGGCCGATACGGCGAGTGCTTGATAGATGATGAGAGGCCGAGAGGGTATCGGACTCACTTAGACATTGGCTGCTTCAATTGGCTCGTGAACATCAGGCCCGGCTATCTGACTTTCCGAGTGAGGGATCAGTGCTTCATAGAGCTATATCTACCATGCCGATTCGCTCGCCAGTTTGGCTATGACCAGCTTTACATTGGGAATCCTCGTCAGCAGCTTCGTACCCATAGTGGTTTGATAGACGGTCTCCGCGCTTGGTTGTGGACCGTGACTGGCTGTACTGGTGCTAAGTTCAGCCTCCCTAGTATTGACCGGCAGTTGAACCTCACTTTCTTGAGCTGCAAGTGGTTACTAGCAGCTACTAAGACTGTCCCCGTGAAACCGATTGCAGAGATAGAGGCTGAGGCTGCTTCTCAGTTCGATTCCCTTCGGATTCGGGAGAATGCTCGGGCACAGAGAATACGGAACAAGACTCGCCGGATTAATGAAGAGGGCCAGAGGACATTCCATTCCACAGACGAGGCTTCGGCGGAGATCCTGAAGATTATGATGACTCTTCTGAGCGAGGTTTGCGATTCATCTTTTCCCTCTATCTTCCAAAAATATTGAAACTGACTATGGTTTGACGTTTCAGGGACCACAGTTGATCATGATGAAGAGTTCCGTCCTCCTCCCCAGGCGAGACCTTCGATCCCTATTGCTAGGCGGAAGAGATTGGCCCGCAAACCTCGTGTAGCTTCACGAACATCTGACATGGATCTGGCTGGTGACGATCCTGCTAGTGATGGAGGTAACATCTATCCTGAAAACCGTTCCCTTGGTTATTCAGCACATTGACTTATGCTTTTCCATCTCTATATAGGAGTGTGTGGGGAGAATGAGATGAGTCCCGATCCTACTCCCGTATCTCCCGATGAGTCTGACCCACCACCCCCTGTAGAGAGGCCTACAGGGGTTGCTGACATTAGAGAGGAGGTCAATGTAGGACCTGATTCCATGAATCAAGGTACATCTAACACTGACAACGTATTTCTTTAGATAATACATCAACGAATTTGTGTATCCTCTAACTGTCCTCTACTTCTTGCTCCTTCAGATAATTTGCAGGAGGCGAATCCTGGAAATGAAGAGGCTGATGCACCCGTGAGAGGTAACTCATTTCCATTAGTTGTAGTCTCTTCATTCTCCTTTGGCACTTATATTCTCCTGTGTCAGATTTCTCCATTGATGATTTTGATGAGGGAGGCTTGTTTGCGGACACCCCTATGATGCACTACATATATAGCTCCCCTCAGATTGATGACCAGCTACCTGGAGACATGTTTCATGAGTCTACCTTCGCTGAAAATCCCGAGGATGGTTCCTTTGAAGGTATGTGCCTCTTTCTGAGTTGATTATAGGACTAGCCAATCTTGACTAATGCAGCTATAATGTAACGCCTCTGCAAATTCTGACTTTAAATTTGACAGGAGCTTTTGTCGAGAAGGATCCTGTTGAGCCAGCTGCGAGACCAATTCCACCAGTTGATACCTCCGCAGCCGTTACATCTTCACCACCCCCAGCGGCTCAAGGGGAAGAAGGTATAAGTCAACTCATTGAGGAGTGTTATTCCTTTGTCTCATTAAGACTTTTGACGGACTTTTCCCTTTTTTTTGTGTAGGGCGTTCTTCTCGTCTTCATGACCTAGTGAAGGAGTTGTTATCTGACGACGATCCCGACAAGATCGTTATCTGCCTAGAAGTTCGCTCCTTCTTTTCCTTTGTGAATGCCATGATTGGCAAGCTCATCCACGGCGGACTTTCACTTCACCAATTTAAACCTCTCCTTAATTCCAGAATCAACTTGATAAGGGAAGCAGGATATCCAGATTTGGCGAAGGCCATAGTTGACGATCTCGACTGCCTAGAGCATGAGCTTCAGATGTTTCATGAGCTTCGAGATACCGGTGCCTCTTCCTTCATTGCTGCTGAGCTGGAGACCCGTTTACAGTCACTGCGCGAGACTCAGCTTCTTGCTAGTCTTGAGGTTCAGGAGCAGCGAGACCGAGTGGATCGAGTTGAGACTGGCCTTGCTACCATATTATCTTCACTTGCCGAGCTCCGCTCTTCTATTACTTCTTGTGGGACCAAGATAGATCAGCTCAGAAGAGAACTCCGCGAAGAAGAGGAGACTTTTGGCATTCTTCAGATGACAGAAGCACAAGACCAGCAGACCTGTACGGCTTTGTCCGATGAGTTGAAGTCTTTGAAGCAGAGGCTAGTCGAGATCGAGGAGGCTGCTGCGAAGACTTCGACCGCCACCGAGGAGTCCCTTAGGGCTGAACTTAGGCAAGCTTATGATGAGAAGCTGTCTAAGGTCAGCCAGCAGATTTTTAGCCACAGTCTTGATGTCTGATTTTGTCTACTGAGTGATTTGACTTTTGATTCTTTTAGTGAATTCCCTTTTTATCTTTATTATGATTCGTCATTCCGTTTGAAATGATTGACCACAATATTCATAGGATTTTTGGCAAACCCTCAGCCCTCAACGGATTTGGTTAGCCTTTACCGACTACCGTTTGAGTCGGGCTAGCATGCGATTTGTTTAAATCCGCTCGCATGTAACGTTGCGCTCAGAGATTGAATTCTCTGAGACTTTGTGCTATGATGTCGAATACATAGACTTCGCCATTGTTACGGGAATAGGCTACCCGGCGACACGTGTTAGGTGTTGACTTTAGGATTTTTGGCTAACCCCCAGCCTTCAACGGATTTGATTAGCCTTTATCGACTACCGTTTGAGTCGGGCTAGCATGCGGATTGTCTAAACCCGTTCCGCACATAACGTTAAGCTAAAAGAGTTAACTCTTTTAGTGCTACGATATTGAATACGTAGACTTCGTCTTTCTCCTGTGAAAAGACTAAACAACAACGTGTATAAGACGTTGACTTAGGATTTTTGGCAAATCCTCAGCCTTTAACGGATTTGATGTGCTCTTACCGACTACCGTTTGAGTCGGGCTTACATGCGGATTGTTTTAATCCGTTCCGCATGTGACGTTGTGCTAAAGGAATGAACTCCCTTAGACTTTGTGCTACAACTTCGAATATGTAGACTCTGCCATTGTTATGGGAATAGGCTACCCAGCAACGTGTATTAGACGTTGGCTTATCCCTACTTAGGCTTAGGGATCAAGGTCCCCAGAGTCAGACTCTGGTATCTTTTTCTACGGGTAAAGACCAAACCGGCGACGCGTGTTAGGCATCGATATATCCTTTCTTAGGATTCAGGATGAAATTCCCCATGCGTGTGAGGCATGGATTTTGGTGTTATTAATAACAACCTGCCACAATGTTGAATATGTGGACGAGTGTTCTTTTCAACGGCTAAGAACTAACCGGCCACGCGTGTTAGGCGCGGACTTATCCTTACTTAGGTTTCAGGATAAAATACCCCAGAATCGAACTCTGGTGTCTTCTTCTGCGGAGAAAGACTAAACCGGCAGCGCGTGTTAGGCGCCGACTTATCCCTGCTTAGGTTTCGGGATAAAATACCTATGCGTGTGAGGCATGGATTTTGGTGTTATTAATAACAACCTGCCACAATGTTGAATATGTGGGCGGGTGTTCTTTTCAACGGTTAAGAACTAACCGGCAGCGCGTGTTAGGCGCTGGCTTATCCTTACTTAGGTTTCAGGATAAAATACCCCAGAATCGAACTCTGGTGTCTTTTTTCTGCGGAAAAGGACTAAACCGGCAGCGCGTGTTAGGCGCAGACTTATCCCTGCTTAGGATTCGGGATAAACTTCCTAGGATGAATCCTAAATTGATAAATTTTGGAAAAAGAGTTGATGTGGGAAAGGAAGAATTTTATATTCTATTTCCCGAACAAGGAAGGAAGAATTTTATATTCTATTCCTTGATTCTGGAAAGGAAGAATTTTATATTCTATTTCCAGCGCAAGAAGGAAACTAGAAGTGGGATCTTCACTCCGAGAATCCGGAAGATCTAGATAAAATTATCTTTTATAGGATTGGTTATCTGATCGAAAGAAGAATTCTTCGTTTATCGAAGAGAAATTTCCAACTTCGGTTAAAACCATGAAAAGGTTGAACCAAAGAGAAAAGAAATGGAGTTCTTTCGTTTATCGAAAGGGGACTCCGAACTGAGAGTGGACCTCCTGTTCATGGAAAGAATCAAGAGGGCCGAAAGAACATTTTTGTGAACCCACTGTCAATTGAAATCGATCAGTGAGGGAATTTTGGAGGTAAAAATGAATTTGGGTTATCCTCTAGAATATTAAGTATAATATTCTTCAAGGAACTTTCCGATAAATGAGTTGTCCTGAATGTACTAGGGATAGTACTTTTTCAAAAACTTCCCATTTATTGGCATTAATTGCCTGTTGCCCTCTAAAGAAATTAGGCGGTAAGCACCGTTTGAATAGACTGTGTCTATTACAAACGGTCCTTCCCACTTGGGTTCGAATTTACCTTTCTTCTTAGAAGTGAGGATTATTGGTCGACGAGCAGCGAGGACCAGATCTCCTTCCTTGAAGCTTCTTTGGCGGACCCTTTTGTCAAAAGCCCTGGACATCCTGGCTTGATAGAACTCGATGTGTTGTTGAGCCTCCAAGCGCTTTTCGTCCAGCCTCTCGAGTTCCTCAAGACGCTTTTGATGTTGCTCTTCGGTCGTCATCTCCGTTGCGAGAGCGATCCGAAGGGAGGGGATTTGAATCTCCAACGGTAGCACAGCTTTACATCCATATACCAGAGAATACGGAGTAGCTCCCGTAGGTGTGCGTATGGTGGTGCGATAAGCCCAGAGCGCTTCGCCGAGTTTATCGTCCCAATCTCGTTTATTGGTCTTCACGAGCTTTGATAAGATCTTGATGATCGTTTTGTTGAAAGCCTCAGCCAATCCATTAGCGGCAGGGTAATAAGGTGTTGACGAAACATCTTGGATCTTGAACTTGTCACAGAACCGGATGAAGGCGTTGCTTATGAATTGCGGACCATTGTCATGAATGATCCGCCTCGGCACGCCGTGTCGGTATATGACGTGATGCTTGATGAAGTTGATGACGTTGTTCGTCTTTACTTCTTTAAGCGGAATGGCTTCAGCCCACTTTGAAAAGTAGTCGGTGATAGCGAGAATAAATCGATCACCTTTGACTGAAGGTGGAAAGATGGGACCGACGATATCCATCCCCCATGTCTCGAATGGCCAAGACGTGGTTGATGTGTGTAATCGTTCCGGTGATTGGTGCATATAATTTGCATGCACTTGACAAGCGTGACATTCTCGGGCATACTCGATCGCGTCACGAACCATTGTTGGCCAGAAATATCCCATTCTTCTGATTCGATCATACAGCTTGGGACCAGGCTGATGCGCACCGCATTCTCCTTCATGTGCTTCCTTAAGAACTTCTTTTGCTTCTTCGTTCGAAAGGCATCGGAGAAGTAAGTCGTCATATCCCCGGCGATATAATGTACGGGTCTCGGTATTGTAAAAGAACCGTGGTGCTCTTCGGCGAATAGATTCTTTTTCCTTTACATCCTCCGGCAAAATGCCGTATTGGACGTAGTCAATAATGGGAAAGCGCCAATCTCGGGACTCGGACCCGATTTGGGTTGAGTTCACCTCTTTAGCGTTTACGTTCCTATCTTCCTCCTCTTCGATATCCATATCGTATATGGGTACGCAGAGTTGGTGTGATCTTACTGTGACTAGCAGTTCAGTTTCGGGCGGTTGCGCAAGTGATACTGCTAGTGCTGCCAGTGCATCTGCGTAAGCGTTCTGAAGACGCGGGATGTATTCAATGTAAAATTCTTCAAAAGAATCTGCTATTCTGACGGCCTCCTGGTGGTATGGAATCAGATCTGGGTTTCTAACTTCATATTCTCCACGAACTTGGTTGACAATCAGTTGAGAATCGCCAAAGGCTTCGAGATATTCGACCCCCAGCTCCTTAGCAAAACTGAGTCCAATGATGAGCGCGTTGTACTCGGCTACGTTATTGGAACATGGATTCGTCAGTGAATAAGCTCGAGGCATCACATGCTTCCCTGGGGAAACTAAAACAACTCCAACTCCGGAAGTGACCTTAGGACATCCAGGGGTTACTGCCTTATTAACTGCTCTCGAAGCACCATCAAAGTATAACTGCCATACTTGTTGGTGTGATGTGGTATTAACCTCGTGGGTTTCATCTGGCAAATCATCATATACTTCAACCGTATCTGTTGTCGGGCTTACCGCCAAAAGATCACAGATCGCTTGTCCTTTGACCGATTTCTGCTGTTTGAAGTGCAGATCATACTGGGACAAAAGAAGGGCCCACTTTGCTAACCGCCAATTCATTGAACCTGGTTGAGTCATGAACACCCGTACCGGATTAACATTGGCAATGACGTAAATCGTCTGGCCCACCAAGTAATGTCGCATCTTCTGTACTGCGAACACCAATGCGAGACATTCTTTCTCGATCATCGGATACCGAGACTCGGTGCCTATCAAAGTCCGACTTAGGTAATAAACTGCCTGTTCGTGACCATTATCATCGTCTTGTGCTAATAAAGCACTTACCGAATGGTTCATCGCCTTGATGTAAATCAAGAACGGTTTACCTGATTTTGGTGCAACAAGAACAGGTGGATTCATCAGATATGCCTTGATATCTTCGAACGCCTTCTGGCAAGCATCGTCCCAAATAAACAATACGCCCTTCTTGTTTAGCTTAGAAAATGGCTGGCACTTCCCAGAAAGATTTGAGATGAACCTCCGAATGTAAGCTAAACGCCCTTGCAATCCTCTGAGTTCTCTTAGATTTCTCGGGGGTTGTAATTCATTTATTGCCTTCACCTTGTCCGGGTCGATGTGTATACCCTTAGTGGTGACGACGAATCCAAGGAATTTTCCACTGGCCATTCCAAGGAAGGATTTTGTGGGATTCATCTTCAATTGATGACTCCGCATGAGATCGAACATCGTCCTCAAGTCTTTGATGTGATCTTCTTTGTTGCGGCTTTTTACCACTAAATCATCAACGTAGCATTCAACTGTTTTCCTGAGGTGTTTCTGGAAAATTTTAGTCATCGCTCGTTGGTATGTTGCACCTGCATTCTTCAGACCGAACGGCATCACCGTGTAGCAGAAGACAACGAGGGGCGTTCTGAATGCTGTATGCTTCTCGTCGTCTGGGTGCATCTTGATTTGATTGTACCCCGAAAAGCCGTCCATGAAGGACATTCTCTCGAATCCGCACGTATTGTCGATAATGACATCCGTGATCGGGAGAGGGAAATCATCTTTTGGACATGCTTCATTCAGATTCCTGAAGTCGATGCAAATCCTGATTTTACCGTTCTTCTTCATGACGGGAACGATGTTGGCTAACCAGTCTGGATGTTGTTCCTCCCGGATAAATCCTGAGTCAATCAACTTCTTAACCTCCGCCTCGATGGCTTCCATAATCTGCGGACGAAACCGTCTTTGTTGTTGCTTGACAGGTTTAGCATCTGGCTTAATGTCGAGGCGGTGCATCGCCACATTGGGGTCTAGCCCTGGCATGTCTTCGTAGTTCCATGCGAAGACATCAATGTATTCTCTGATCAAGGCAATTAACTCCTCCTTCTCATCTGGGGGAAGGCTACCGCTGATAAATATGGGCTTTGGATTGGCCTCATCGCCCATATTAACTTGGACTACTTCGTCCTCGGTGGGTGGTTCTCTCTGTTCAAACCTATCACCATATTGCATGTTTAGGTGATGAACCCATGGGTCCTCCCACGTTGGCATTTGATCATCATCCTCCAACGTAGATGGATCAGCTGTAGTCATGTTCGACATTAAGGTCTTGAACACTTCTCCCAAACTTGTGTCGGAATCCTCAGCTGAAGAGTCTGGCAAGTACCCATCTTTAGCCTTGTTAGCAATTTGATCGATGATTTGCCAACCACATTCATCATCTGATGAAGCATAGCCTAAGCCTCTCTTATGACGATAATAGTCATCGGGTTTCCCTTTTGGTACGTATGCCGCTTTGACTGGGACACGGGAGCCTCGGTCGAAATATAAACCTTCCCCGAGTGTGAAGTTGTATCCTTGCTTTTCCATAAGCTTACGCGCTTCCGGACTATACTTGGATAAGTGCAGACCAGATTTGTCGTCATCCTCATCCTCTTTTAAGAAATGATTTGGCAATGGAAACCTCTCTCCTTTACCAAAGATCACTTCTTTTTGTCCTCCTACTTTGGCAGGAATGATCTGGGTTGTTCCGAAAGAGTGTTGGAGACGCTTCTTCGTTACATAAGACGATCTGAGCGGCATACATAAATCGGGATTATCGTATAATCCTTCTATCGCATCATTAAGAGACAAGGAATACTCTAAACCATTATTTATTTCAAGTTCGGCAAGTTGCCAGTTACAACCGCCATCTGACGATTCTTCATCGTCAAGATTGATTACAAAGGGTACAATATCATTTAAAACAAAACCGCCATTGTAATCGAATCCGGCCTCAGAATCAGTTTCTTCTCCGCTGTCCGTGCCTTGGATCGATGGTTCCGTATCGGATTCGTTACCATAAAGGAGAGAATCTGTGAAATAATTCTCATACCCTTTGAATGGTTGCTTATCCGCGACCACCGTCCTAACCCTTCCATCAGTGTCGACATATTTCAGACACTGATGTAAGGTGGAGGGAACTATAACGTTACTATGGATCCAAGGCCGACCCAATAGTAAGTTATAGGATGTTTCAGCATCTATCACGTAGCACGTGACCTCCGTCTTCAAATCGCCCATTTGGCACTTTATCCGGATCTTTCCCAAAGGTCTTGACCCACTGGTGTTGAATCCGTAAATGACGGTGCCCGTAGACGCCAACTTGCTGACTGGAATGCCAAGGCTGTGCATCAGTCGCAGCGGCATGATACTCACAGCGGAACCCGGATCCACTTGGATTCGGTTGACCTCACTGGAGCCAATGTACCCGACGAAGTACAGGGGCCGATCATGGTTTGAATTCTTCGTCTGCATGTCTTCTTTGGTGAAGGTGATGCAGTGAATGTTCTTAGCTGCCACATTGCATTGTTGGGCTAACAGCTCTAGTTCTTCTGGCGCTGGCTTGATTCGAGTGAGGAATGCTTCCGAATCGGCCAAGGCCTCTTGCAAGGCTTCTCTAGTTTCTTTGGATAGCCGCAGCAATTCATATAACGTTATCCTCGCTGGAATATTGGCTAGCTGAGCCATGATGTCGAAAGCGCGCGGGGTCTTCGAACTCTCCGGTTTGTCCTTTCCGATCGGGCGACTGAAATGAGACTGCTTCGGATTTTGCACCTCCTCGGGCCTCTTTTCTTTCTGTTTCTCTGCCGGCTGTCGTCGAGTACTTTCAACCGGTTTAGGAACCGTAATCACTCCCATCTCTGTGAGAGTCTTGGCTGGTCCCCGTTTTGCCGCCCCCTGTTCGGCTAATTGATCGTCAGGAGATGGATACTTGTAATGATACTCATTTCCACTCCTGGTCGCAAAGACTTCCTGCTCTTCGTCGGAGAGCGGGAAAGCGGCAATTTTTTCGTCATCTTCACCTGGGATAGCAGAAACTCCATAACAAGACTTGCCCTTCCCCTTGGACTTCTTCTTGGATGACGATCCAGCCCACTGTTCATCTTCAATTAGGTCAGGGTGAACCCAGAGGATTTCGCCGTTCGGGGCTGTGTGTGGCACAAGGCCCTTTTGGTGCTGTCCATGTGGATCATCATTTACCGTCTTCATCCCGACTTTGGTGACGCGTTTTGGCTCGAACCAATCTGTAGGTACTGATCCAAAACTGATTGACACCGCATTTGCTCCCACATTCTTGGCCGGTTTTGGAGTTATGACCCCTACGTCGATCAATGCCTGGATCTTGTCCTTGAGGTGGTAGCAGGACTTCGTTGGGTGGTGGACCGCCCTATGGTACGCGCAGTACTTCGGGTCCGTCACCTTGGTAGCTCCTTCATGATCTACAATCGCCGGCAACTGGATTTTGTTGTTCTCCAACAGGTATTTGAAGATGCCGGGAACTTCATCATCTTTGAAGGAGTAGACTTTGGGAAACCTCGGCTCCGAAGACTTTTGCTTCTGAGACCGTTGCTGCCAATGTGGCTGCGACTGTTGTGGCGCTCTTTGCTGCTGCTGCTGTTGCTGAGGTTGCAATTGAAATGTCTGGTTAGTATCAACAGCATTAACATGAGCTTTACCTTTCCCTTTCTGGTTGAAGTTCTGCTTCGGAGGATTCGTTGCCGGTTGGCCTCTCTCCGCCTTCTTTCTTCTGAGGAATCGCTCAGCTTGCTCTCCTCGAACCATCAAATCCTTCCAGGTCTTGGATGGTGCTGTGCCCATTGCTTCCAACACGTCCAGTGAAAGGTTGTTGTGGCAGGTCTGGAGGATGAATTCCTCGGTGATCGGGTCCCGACAATTCATCGCTTTATTGCGGAACCTCTTGACGAAGGTATCGACTAGCTCCCCGTCTTTCTGCTTTTCATCGAGAAATGATCCGATAGAAATTTCGGTGTCATCGTCGAAGAAGTTCGCGAGGAACTTAGTCTCCATGTCGTCCCAGCTGTTTATGCTTCCTGGCTTGAGGCGACGATACCAATCGAAGGCAGCTCCGCGAAGAGTGCCGACGAATGACCGCACCATCAGAGGCTCATTACCAGAGATGACTCCCAAGTGCGATTTGAAGTAAATCAAATGCTGAGTAGGGGAACCCATCCCATTAAACGGCGTGAAGTTAATTAGACTGAACTTCGCCGGATATGGGATTGATTCCCATTCTCTTGGGTATGGACAAGGAATGCCCGTCTTTTTTGTCTCTTGAGCGGAAATCAACGTATTGATTTTGCTCTCGAGGTTCTTAATTTTTAGGCTTTCACCTGTGTCTTCGCTAGCATTATCATTACCACCCCCTGGATTGATGGGAGGGTTATTGATATTGCGAGCTTCATTTGTGTCTTCATCTTCCAGGTTGTTCTGGTTCTGACGACTTGGTTCACCTTGTTGGTGCCTCAATGCTTGGATCTGTTGGTCATGCATCTCTCTCATGTTCTGCATGGCCATCTGCATTTCAAACCTAAAGGTTTCCTGTTGCTTGGCAATGGCATCTTCAAGCATCTTTGCCACCTGCTCCGCGCTTATCATGAACGACTCGCGGGGCTGTCCTTCACTGGACACGGTGTTGTCAGATGCAACTGCTGAGCCGGCATCTGATTCTTCATCTCCCGAAGGTACTCTTGTTCGGACTCTACCATACGTCGCACGGATGATAGCTCCGAATTGAAGACGAGTTACACGTCGGGTTATTTCTGGAACCGCCTCGGGGTTGTCCTGAGTTGATGTTCCTGTGCTGGTCATGTTGGCGGTGACCCTTGAATGTTCACCGTCTTCGACCCTTGTTCTTCTTCGTTGGAAACGCCTATGCCTTGGCCTTGGCGCTCCAGTGCTAAGTCTTTCGAACACCGATACTCTTTCGGGGACTGCCTTAACACAATTGCATTCAGACAGTACTGCCCGAATGAGATTTGAACAAGGACATTGAGTCCCGAACCTTCGAGGGCTCCTCTTTCTGGATTTGTTCGTACCCCCGGCACGATAGTACAGCTCATCTGTTTGAAGGTCAGAGCAACCTATCGTGTGTTGGCACGATCTCTCAGGTATAACGTTGTCGTTATCACATGACAGCGTTTCCTTCTGAGGATGAATTGTCTTCTTCGGACCCTCCAGAGTCACACGCCTTGAAACTCGCCTTTGCAGGCATGAATTTTTAGCGGGCTCCTGCACTTCTATGCGCAGTGTTGTGCGCTTGGGTGCCACAATTTTCTCCAAGTGTTGAGGGTTGCGGCGACCCCCAACGTGTTGCATTGTTTGGGGTTTCTTCATTGGCCCTAAGCGTTCTTAAACTGGAGCTTTACCTCGTTCCTTCGGAAGTGGACCGAGGCGCTCCAAAACTAATTTTTTCTTCTGGGATGGTCCTGCGGGATCTCCCAGGGTAGTTGCGGCAATCATCGGCTGTTTGGGTTAACTTGCCGGAGTTCGAACTTTCGGAGGCTGCGGGTTTTGCTCCTTAGCCTGAACCGCTTCAGACTTTGGCCTCCAAACCTTGCGAGTTGGTGGCGGCTTTTTGACCACCTCCTTCTGCAGCTTCCGACGGGCTTCTTCAGCTTTGGCCCGTGCTTGCGCCGATAAGGCGCGGCGTTTGCGGATGCGCTCCTCCAGTGTTGAGCGATTCCGTTTGATACGGACCCACTCCATTGTTGATGGTTTGGAGGAACCACCCTTCATTTGCTGTTGAGGCTGTTTGCCTCGTTTGCTTTTCAGATCCGCATGGTAGCGGACCCCGTCAACGGACTCCATGGCCTTGGCGAATTGCTTCGCGAGACGTTGACGCTGCCTCTGGCGGGCTCTCTTGGAGAGAGTCACCACGCCTTCAACGGCGGATTTGACCTTCTTAGAGGCCGGTAGGACTTCACCCAACGCAACTTCGGCGTCGATCGGGGTGAGGTCGTCGTTGGTGGCTTCGACTTCTTCGCACCAACGTACCTTTCTCCTAGAGGAGAGCTTTTGGGACTTCTTAGACTTAGGGGAGGAGGTAGATCCAGACGAGGACACGTACTCCTCGTACTTCTGTTGGTCGAATTCGTACTCGACCTCCTCCACGACCGGGATCGAGATCCGCGGCTACGACGCTCCGATCTCGGCAGCGAGATCGGTGGCTCCCACTGTGGTCGCCAGATTGTTCGCGGGAAAAACCAAATTCTTCTTCATTGACGGACTCATTGCACTCAATGTTAACAACTTTTTGCGTTTACAGAGATCCGGTCTTTTTATAAGAGCCGGTTACAACGAAATTCAAAGAAAACAAAGAAAAATTACAACTTTCCTTATTTAGCGAACAGATCGCGAGCTCCTGTTGTACGGTCACTCGCTTTGTGGGTTCTTTGCCTGCGCCGGGGTTAATTACCGTTGACCACCGCGAGATCTGGATCCAAGCAGATCTACAACGTATTACGGGTATTATCCCACCAAGGAGATAATAGCCGGGAGGGATCGTTTCACCAAGGAAACGACCGCTCGAATCTCGGGATCTAAGAACCAAGCTTAGATCCGGAGTAGAACGATGTAGATCTGAGGATTAGCTTCTTCGAACTCCTGCCTTGTTTGTCGCGGGTGCTCGCCAAAAACTAAATCCGAGGGTCCAAGTCTTCAAGCCTTCACAAATCCGAGTTGAGGTGACAATCCGGCAGAGTTTCGGCTCTTTAGAAGTTCAACCAAAAGTCCTCTCAAATGAACAACCACCCCCCCTATTTATAGCCTCTCTGAACTGTGCATTTGTGCACAAGAGAGAAGGGGGGGAGTCGGGCCACCTGAGGGTGGCTCGGCTCATGCCGAGCCACCCTGAGGTGGCTCGGCTGCCGAGCCACCCTGGGGTGGCTCGGCTTGGGCCGAGCCACCCCGGGTTGGCTCGGTTTAGGCCGAGTCCCCGGGTGTGTTCCGTTTCGTCGTTTTTCGGTGTTTCTGGTCATATCCGTGATTCGGTTGTTCGTTTGATTTGTTCGGGTCTTGATTTGGCAGTAAATCCGCCTCGGTGTTTGAGTTCAAATCCTCTCTTGGTTGGATGACTCGTTGACTCCCCGAACCATTGACTTGAATCCGCGTGCGAATGGATGCATTCCGTTGTTCACATGCGGTTCGATAGCTTCGTAGCCTCGTTAGCTCGCTTCGTCGCTCGAACGTTCGTTGATTTGTCGATTCCTTGTGTCGAGCTATGCTAAGGGACCTATAGGCAATTTTATACGCCTACACCTACGTCCACGGGGAGAGGATGGGGAGATTTCACTAAATCAAGGAGAGTACAAAGGATTACAATCACACAAATTCCCTCAAAATAACCCTTAACCAAAGATCTCACCTTGCTCACAATATCTCCCTCTCACAATGCTCAAAAGATTCCTCAATCTCTAATAAAAAACCCTAACAAATCGTTTCCCTATTTATATCAAAACAAAAACCCAATCAGAGTGCAAACAAGAAACCTGATTATGCAAAAAACCCGTCGTAAGTCGACTTAACAGAGTGTATAAGTCGACTTGGCAGAGAGAAAAACAGCAACTGGAGCACACTTCGTAAGTCGACTTATCAGGTTTGATAAGTCGACTTGGCAGAGAAAAAATTCACAATTCCAGAGCAGTTCGTAAGTCGACTTGTGCACACTGACAAATCGACTTACCATAAGTCGACTTACCCTCTGTGCATGAGTCGACTTATGCCAGAAAAACTGGTTTTTCTGATTCTTCCACAATTCTCCACCTCGGCGAATTTTGCCAAAACTGAGCCGACACCAAACCAAGAGCATCAATGTGTCGTCTCTCCAAATACGGCTGCACCACCATGGTTGCCTACGTACCCCCTCTCCCAAGGGATCAAGCCGCCCGTAGTTCATCCAAATGGCCGCCAACGACCTCAACAATCATAAATATGCAACAAGTTTCTGCAATGAACAAACTTGTTGATCGGAACCACCTTAGTGAGCATATTCGCCGGATTATCCTTCGTGTGGACCTTCACAATCTCCACATAGACATCTTCAAAAACATCCCGAACGAAGTGATAATGAACGTTAATATGCTTCGTCCTCGCATGAAAAACCTGATTCTTCGCCAAATATATAGCACTCATGCTATCATAATGAATAGTGACGGATCGCTGCGATATACCAAGTTCCTCCAAAAGTCCTCGAAGCCAAATAGCCTCCTTCACAGCCTCTGTAACTGCCATATATTCTGCCTCCGTCGTAGACAAAGCCACCGTCGACTGTAAGGTGCATCTCTAACACACCGGTGCACGGGTCAAAGTGAACACATACCCCGTCGTAGACCGGCGCTTATCCAAATCCCCGGCATAATCCGAATTAACATAGCCAATGCATAGCTGCCCACCTGTAGTGTCCCGCTCATAAACCAAACCAACATTGAGCGTACCTAGAATGTACCTCAAAAT
>BQKN01062184.1:0-11648 GCA_022839385.1 Asparagus kiusianus
AATCCGCATGGGTTGACTTTTGTCGTCACGCGTTGACTTTTGTCGCCACGTGTTGACTTTTGTCGCAACGCGCTGACCGGCGTTGACCTAGGGTTACACGTTGACCGGTGTCTACCCTAGGGTTTTAAATCCGCATGGGTTGACTTTTGTCGTCACGCGTTGACTTTTGTCACCGCGTGTTGACTTTGTCGCAACGTGCTGACCGGCGTTGACCTAGGGTTAGGCGTTGACCGACGTCTACCCTAGGGTTTCAAATCCGCATGGGTTGACTTTTGTCGTCACGCATTGACTTTTGTCGCCACGTGTTGACCTTGTCGCAACGCGCTGACCGGCGTTGACCTAGGGCTACGCGTTGACCGGCGTCTACCCTAGGGTTTTGAATGTCGATAGTTGACTTGTGGAACTCATCAATGTATTCAACAATCGGCGAAGAATCGGTGTTTCCAAAAGAAATCGGGGAATCAGAAAATTGCTCGGGGGGTCAAAAACTGGGTCAAACACCCTTTTTCATTTGTCGTCACGCGTTGTCTTTGGCAAGGCCGTGGTGCCCCCCCCCCTTTTTCATTTGTCTTTTACCTTGTTTTGTTTTGTTCCTCCCCCCCTTTAATTCAAAATTCAAAGAGAGATTCTCTCTTTCTTTGGCTCAAAAACCGAGTTCCCCCTCTATTTTTTCGGTTTTGTATGTTCTTCTTCCCCAAAAGCTTTCCTCCATTGAAGAACTCCAAACCTCAAGAAGCTCGGATTTTGGCGGATACCCATTGGCCGAAGCTTCATCTCCTTCAAGCTCAAAGAAAACCCCTTTGATTTGGTGAGTTTCCTTTCACGATCTTCTCATTTTTTTTGATAAAGATTGTGTTTTTATGCTTGTAGTAGGATAGGGGTTATGTATGCAATATGCTTTTGGGGGGTTTTGTGCAAGATTTGCAAGGGCCGATATTTTTGGGGAGCTTTTATGCTAAAATGGAGCTGAAATTTTGGGGTTTGGACTCATGTCCATTTGATGAAGAAATGTGGGGGGTGCTTTATGCAAGAGGATCAACGAATTGTTTGAGGGGTTTCTTTGCAAAACAGCCCCTAAATGTTTTTTAGAGGGGCTTATTTGCAAAAGGGCAGCAATTTTGAGGCTGAAATCCAAGGAGTTTAGACCCCAAGCTCATGATCAAATTTTGATAAAGGCATGTGGAGACTAAACCAAAAATTTGCAGAGGGGTTTTTATGTAAAATTGGCTAAATTCTGCAAAAGCGCTTATTCGCAAAATTTAACCAAAATTGTGGGATATCGAGGTGCTAGATGATCAAATATGATGACCATGACCCAGATCACGCGTGTCCTTGACCTGAATTTGGCCTTGAGCACGGGGGGTATTTTGGGTATTTCACCAAAATTCACCGCGAAAACGACAATTATCATTTCGCGTGCACGAAATTTGTAGGTTTAATTAGACTTCAATTATGAAATCCTATTTATTTATAGGATTTTAGTTCAAGTGCTTAATTTCCCTTTTTCAATATTTCGTGTCTGTATATTGTACCTGATGTACTGCCTTTTATTGCAGGTTCTCGATGTCTCCCCGTCGATCTCGACCTTCCAGGAGTCGCTCCCGCTCGCAGCATAGCAAGGAAGAGGCTCCTACGACATCGTCCCCCGCGGCCTCTTTCTTCGGGGGTGAGAATTTATGTTTTCTGTATCCCGGATTGACCTCATCGCGGGTCATGAAGGAAGAACCGATACCCCTCACGCGGGGGTTAAGGTTTCGGATTTGTTTTGCTTAGCCAATTCAATTCTTCGGGTATATTGGGGCGATCTCGTGTCGTCTTTCACCTTACAGGTCGGTGTATGTTATCACGCGATCTACGTGATGACGTATACCGTCCTCCCGGTGTAGGGCACTCGAAATCATCTCTCCAATTATCCCGTGAACAATCTCATATTGCCTTTATGAGATAGATTTCCTGACCCTTTGCTTTGTTGCAGTCGAATTTCCTGGTGGTAGCCTTCCTTCTCATGCCAATACCGGTTGCAGTCGTGAGGTCTTCTCTTCGGCTTCTGTTAGGCAGGCCATTCATCCACTCCCGCAGTTCGACAGAGATCATTCAGACGAATCCTGTCGCTTGATACGGGATGGAGGGCGTCACTGTTTACGCCAACTCATCACTGATGCTCCCCTTACCGCGGATGCTTCGTCCACTCAGGCTTTGAAGAAGCCGAATTTTTTGTTCGGGGATCATATTGAGGATCCCGACATATTGACTCTCACCGCGGAGCATTGGCTAACTCTTGATGAGGGAGCTCTTTTGTACATTCCTTCCATTCCTCGTCACTGTTCCTTCACCCATTTGGAGGGACAAGCCGTGGAGAGACGGATGTCTTGGCACCTTACTGATGACGCTGAGCGAGTTCAGTGCAGGTATGTTTCTCATGGCAAGACCCCTGGTTCTGGTGGATACCATCATGTTCGTGGCCTTCGACCCGGGATCATGGGCCTTGACACCGCACCCCCAGGCGAGGTGTCCGTCGCTGCTCCTACCGTGAGGAATCGTCTGGCTCTTCTTGGGAGAAGGCTGCCTTCACCAGACTAACGGTGCTACGGTTGGGCTTCTTCATTAGCCAAAGGATGGTGGCCCCGCATGACCGGTTACGTCTTGGGGCGCTGGGAGAAGGATTTGAAGAGTAGTGGCTTGTATGTACCTATACGAGCTACCATGTATGGACTCCCAGTTAGCTGCCGCCATTTCTTGGCGTTGTTGGAGATGTATATGCCTGATAGCAACACGTTTCTGACTAGCGATGGAGAGCTAGGGTTGGCCCTTCATGAGATGCATCAGGTTTCCGGTCTCCCGATGGGAGATTGCCCATATCAGGAGTATTTTCCTTCGAACCAGCAGTTGGGGTGGTTGAAGAAAGATAATCCCGATATGTATGACACTCTCTGGGATCTCACCTGTCATTATTACACCTCCTTGATCCAGAGTTCTCCTCCAGCCAAGACGAAGAAAAAGGTCAGCTTGAACCAGTTTGCTTCATATTTGTTCCAGAATTTGGAGGGTGATTCCAGCGGGCCCATCCGTGAGCTAGATGTCTTGACCGTCACCACCATTAATGAGTTGATGGAGAAGAGCGAGGCTCGGTCCTATACCATTGCCAGAGCTGAGGGAGCCTTTCCTGCAGGGACTAAGTTTCGTTCGTTCCTCCGACGTGCGCAGAAGTCCATCGAGCCTCGGTCTCTGTTAGCAGGCTATCTTGCCCTCTGGTTGAAGAAGTGTGTTGTTCCGCACCAGGCTTCAGATGCTTTGCCTCTTGAAGTGCTCTTCCCCGCGGTTCAGCTAGCTTATGGGAGGGAACTTTCTCTGCTCCCAGCGATGGTTGCCAGCATCCATTGCGGGCTTAGGAGCGTGGTCAGTAGTTTTACTCAGGTGGGTCCTGAGCCATCTACCGAGCTTATCTGTCCTAAGGTCGAGCTTCCCTACGGATATCTGATGGCGTGGCTCGTTCTTCACCGTCCGGACTTGATGTCGGCACCCAGCGTTGTTGACGTTCCCGTCCCATACATGCAGCTATTGGAGAAGAGCAGATGGCTTAGGAAGAAATTCACTGACGTTCAGCAAGAACTTCAAGTTCGCAAGAGCTGGGAGTTCTTCAAGTGTTTCCCTCAGTTTTCGGGTCGCTATGGCGACGTGTTGATCGATGAGGAGAAACCCAGGAGTGACCGAACCATTCTCGACATTAGTTGTTTCCGCTGGTTGGTGAACATCCGTGTCGGGTATCTTGTCTTCCGGGTGAAGAACCGGTGTCACATTGAGCCTTACCTCCCCTGCCGTTTTGCTCGTCAGTTCGGCTATGACCAACTATACGTTGGGAACCCCAGCCGTGGTTTGAAGGTTGAGGGAGGACTCGTTGACGGTGTACGAGCATGGCTATGGACTATGGTGGGCTGCACCGGAGCCCGCTTTGCTCTTCCCTCTTATAGGCGTAAGCCTTCGATCACTTTCCTCAGCTGCAAGTGGTTCCTCTCTGCCTATGAATTCATAGGTGTGAGGAGCCTTTCAGAGTTAGAGTCCGATCACTCAGTGCAGGCTGCCATGACGGCTGCTCGTAAGGCTGAGATTGCTCAGAAGCAGAGGAAGAGACATGGCAAATCTTCACTCTCCAACAGAGATGATGAAGAGCTCCTCCCTATGGATGATGAGGGCGAGACTCCTGAGGGGGAGTTTGTGGATATAGACACCGACCAAGAAGAACTTGGTGCAGGTTTATCATACCCTTTGATTTTCTTTCTCAACTCCAACTGGTATCTACGAAATATCTTGTTCATTTAATGGAATGAACGTTATCATTTTAGGTAGGACCACTGGCGATCATGAGCCACTTGCTTCCCGTTTTACGAGCTCAGGGCCTGGAGACCGAGCTGCCACGAGTGGCAAGTCCGTGCATGACCAACCTGTTGGTTCCATGAGGGCTGGTACCTTGAAGAGGAAGAAGACTGCTCACAAACCATCTGCCGGTCAACGTCCTTGTGGGGCAGATTTGGGAGATGTTGCCGATGAAGAAGAAGGTAACATCTCTTTGAATATACTTTTATCACTTCAAGGTGCTTTACCTTTGGGATTCATGATCATGTTTTATGTCCCAGGGATCTTTGAAGAGGGTGAGCTTCCACCGGATCCGGTATTCCCTGGATCCGACCACATGGATTGCTTCATGCAAGAAATGTGCGACGCTCTTCGTGATGGCTCCCTAGGCATTAACCTGAACATTGATCTTGAGCCGGTGAGTAATGTCGAGCCCACCGTTCCATATTCAGGTATATCTCCCTCTGACGATACCCTCCTCAATAGTTAAGGAATTCATGTTTATTTTGCGCTTTGCTTTCTTTCAGAATATCTGACGAACCCAAGCGCGGATATTGGGGAAAGAGAATCCTCTGCTCATGCTGCAGGTATTTCTGTGCTTTCCTTTCTTCCTTATTTTCTTACGCGTCTTCCCAACATTTTGGTCGCCTTGTAGATGTCGCTATAGAAAAGCCAGCTGAGGGCGGAGCTTTTCCTGATGTAGGTTTCGAGGAACGGGGGCAAGCTCCTGTACCCAGTTTCTTGAAACTCGATGCTGGACTATTGGCCGACATGTTGGCCGAACAGACTTCGGGAGGAACTGTGAGACCACTCTTTGGGAGTGATTCTTCCACAGGTATATATCTGATTTCCTCTTTTCTTTACTTGTCTAAATTTCCATTTTGACTAATAAAGAAGTGTAACTATATGACCAGGCGTTGTACCTGATACTGCTATAGCTTCGGGCGTTTTCCCACCTCCGCCTAGTACGACTGATTTGCCCACGGGGGTTGAAATACCCTCCATGACCACTCCTGTCGTTACTTCGGCGTCTGTCGGACCTCAACCCGAGGGGACTTCCGCCGGCATAGGTATACCTCGAATTTTCCTTTCGGGTCTTTTGATTACATTCGACAGTTTTCTTAAGCTCCCACACTGCTGCTTGCAGGGTCTCGATCATCTCTTTATGAGCTCGTCCACGCTCTTTTGGCTGATACCGATCCTGATAGGGATATCTTTCGTACCGACCTCAGATTTTTCACTGCCTTTTATAACGGCATGATTGACAAGCTTCTGCACAGAGGGTATTCTTTCGATCAATTCAGGCGTTCCTTCTCTCGTCACATGATGATGATGAGGGAAGAAGGATATCCTGAATTGGCCGATTCTTTCACAGCTGATTTTGCTGCCCTGGAGTCAGAGATTCGAGAGTTGAGGGAGTTGAAGGCTGGTGGAGCTTCCTTTTTTGCATCCTCTCAGATGGAGGATAGGCTGACGCAGTGGCGTGACCTGAGGTCTTCCATCGGCAGCGAGCTTCGATCACGTGAGCATTCTGTTGCACAGCTGATGGCTACCCTGGCGAGGAAGGATGCCAGCAGAGCCGAGTTACTCAGCTCCCTGGATTCCACCCGTGAAGAGATAGCTAGGCTGAAGGAGGCCTTGGGGCGTGCCGAAGAGTCCGCTACTATTATCACCGAGGACCTGGCTGGATTAGAGCGTTCTCGTGAATGGACGCTCGATAAGCTGGGATCGACACAGGAGGGATTGATGAAGCTGCAAAGTGAAGCCGCGGAGGTCTTAAGCAGTTCCGAAGACTCTGTCCGGGCTAGCCTGCAGGCAGAACTTGAGCAGGGCTACATGGACAGGCTCTCTAGTTTAGAGTCCCATGTTCTTAGCCGTCAGTTGCCTTCGGGCTAACGAATTTGTTGTTGTATGCTTTTGGCTTGATCTATTACTAGAGACTCCGCATTTGTTTCTCTCACAGGATTTTTGGCACACCCCCAGCCCTCGACAGGTTTAGTATGCCATCATGCTAAGAGAATCACATTTCTTATAGGGAAAGGGCACCCCGCACCGCGTGTTAGGCGATGACTTATCCCTTCTTAGGCTTCGGGATAACATTCCCCAGGTTTAGACCCTGGTGTCTTCTTTATTCGGTAAAAGACTAAACCGGCTATACGTGTTAGGTATAGACTTTGGGGTTTTTGGCAAACCCTCAGCCCTCAACGGGTTTGGTGTGCCTTTACCAATTACCGTTTGAATCGGGCTAGCATGCGAATTGTCTAAATCCGTTCCGCATGTAACGTTGTGCTAAGAAAATTGCTTCTCTTAGACTTAGTGCTATGACTTTGAATACATAGGCTTCGTCTTTCTCACGGGAATAGACTACCCGGCAACGCGTGTTAGGCGTTGACTTCATCCCTGTCTTTTCTGAAAGCAAAGACATGGGAAAAGGGGAGAGGATTGTGCTAAGAAAATTGCTTCCCTTAGACTTAGTGCTATGATTTTGAATACATAGGCTTCGCCATTGTTATGGGAATAGGCTACCCAGCACCGCGTATTAGGCGATGACTTATCCCTTCTTAGGCTTCGGGATAAAATTCCCCATACACAACGTGTCCGGATTGGGAAGTTGTGAATTATGTCTTTTCTGAAAGCAAAGACAAATTGGAAAATGAGAGAGGAAGAATTTTATATTCTATCTCCCAGTGCTGAAGAGGAAGAATTTTATATTCTATCTCCAGCTGGAAAGGAGACTCGAGGCGGGATCTCCACCTCCAGAATCCAGAAAGTTCCAATGACTCTACCTTTTATAGGATTGGTCATTTGGATCTGAAGAGGAAGAATTTTATATTCTATCTTCAGTAGGAAAGGAAACTCGGGGTGGGATCTTCACCCCCAGGATCCGAAGGATGAAACTAGAAGTGGGATCTCCACTCCGAGAATCGAAAGGTTCAAACGACCGTACCTTTTATAGGTTTGGTCATTTGAATCTGAAGAGGAAGAATTTTATATTCTATCTTCAGCAAGAAAGGAAACTCGAGGTGGGATCTCCACCCCCAGGATCCGAGAGGTTCAAACGACCGTACCTTTTATAGGTTTGGTCATTTGAATCCGAAGAAGCCCGATTTCTACCCTAACTTTTATAGGTTTGGTGGAAAAAAGAGCAAAGACAACTTTTCGTTCATCGAAAAGTAGTGACTCGGTCTCAGTCTTGGCTAGGATAAGCTTGACTAAGTGAGATTGGTGGAACAACCCTAACTTTTATAGGTTTGGTTGTCCGAATTGAAAGTGGACCTCTCGTTCCTGGGAGGAATCGAGAGGGGATTTTGGTTGTGGCCCTAACTGTAGGAAGGTTTGACCAAGTGGAAAGTTTGAGAACGATCCTAACCGTAGGAAGGTTTGATCGCTCGATTTAAAAGTGGACCTCTCGTTTATTGGAGGAATCGAGAGGGGAATTTGGCTTTGGTCCTAACTGTAGTAAGGTTTGACCAAGTAGGGATTGTGTGGTGGAGACTATGAGTCATCAAACACCACTGAAAGTTTTGTGAGGGAAGATTAATCCATAGAATGATTAGATCTCATCTCAGCAAAAGAGTGCTTGTGAGAGTTAGAGTCTGACAAACAAGAACATTCGGAATTCGAATGTGGATTTCTTGTTCATCTCTCTTACAGCGACCGGGTTATCCCTAAGAATACCCCGATGTGGTATTCTTCCGGGAACTTCCCGGTACATCAATTTTTTTTCTGAAGATACTAGGGATAGTATCTTTTCAGAAACTTGCCATTTATTGGCATCATAAGCCGGTCACCGTCCTTGGTGACTAAGCGATATGCGCCATTCGAGTAAACTGTTTCTACTACGAACGGCCCTTCCCATTTGGGTTCAAATTTGCCTTTCTTCTTGGAGTTAAGGTTCATAGGATGTCTTTCAGTTAAGACCAAATCCCCTTCCTTAAAACTCCTCTGTCGAACCTTTTTGTCGAAGGCTCGAGAAATTCTGGCTTGGTAAAACTCGATATGCTGTTAAGCTTCCAGGCGTTTTTCATCGAGGCTCTCGAGTTCTTCGAGACGTTTCTGATGTTGCTCTTCGGTTGTCATCTGGGTTGCAAGAGCGATCCGAAGGGATGGAATTTGGATTTCCAAAGGGAGGACGGCTTCACATCCGTACACTAATGAATATGGGGTTGCGCCAGTCGGCGTACGTACCGTAGTACGATAGGCCCATAGAGCCACGCCGAGCTTGTCGTCCTAATCCCGCTTGTTATTTTTCACAAGCTTTGACAAGAGCTTTATGATAGTCTTGTTGAAGGCTTCAGCTAATCCATTTGCTGTGGGATTATAAGCCGTTGACGAGATGTCCTGAATTTTGAACTTATCGCAGAACCTTATGAAGGCGTTGCTGACAAACTGAGGACCATTGTCATGTATGATTCGTCTTGGAACGCCATACCTGTAGATGATATGGTGCTTGATGAATGCAATGACGTTGCTCGTTTTAACTTCTCTGAGTGGAACTGCTTCGGCCCATTTGGAGAAGTAATCGGTAATTGCCAGGATGAACCGGTCGCCTTTGACTGACGGGGGATTTATAGGACCAACAATGTCCATTCCCCAAGTCTCGAACGGCCATGACGTAACCGAAGGATGCAGATGCTCCGGAGGTTGGTGCATATAATTCGCGTGTACTTGACACGCGTGACACTTTCGGGCGTATGTGATTGCATCGCTCATCATGAAAGGCCAAAAATATCCCGTTCTTTTGATGCGGTCATAAAGCTTGGGACCAGGTTGGTGTGCGCCACACTCTCCTTCATGCGCCTCTCTAAGCACTTCTTCAGCTTCTTTGGTTGATAAGCAACGTGCTAGCAGCCCATCGTACCCCCTGCGATATAGCGTTCGATTCTCCATATTGTAGTAGAATCTTGGCGCTCTTCGTCGGATAGACTCTCTTTCCTTCACGTCTTCTGGCAAGATTCCATGCAGGACGTAGTCGATGATGGGGAAACGCCAATCTCGGGGTTCGAATTCAGCCTGAGTTGTGTGCACCTCCTGGACCTCTTCTTCCCTGCCATTTTCATCATGATTGCGTTGATTAGGCTCTGCTTGGTGAACCGTCAGCGCCGCAATTTGTTGGTCGTGCATCTCCCTCATTCGCTGCATGGCCATCTCCATTTCAAACTTGAAGCTCTCCTTCTGCTTAGACAGAGCCTCTTCAAGTATCTTAGACACTTGTTCAGCGCTGATCATGAGCGATTCATAAGGTTGGCCTGCACTCGAAGCCGTGTCATCGGATGCAACAGCAGAGCAAGAATCTGAATCAGCATCTGATTCCTCTTCTTCTAAAGAGAGCCCCTTTTGTACCCTTTGGTAATTCTTCTGGCCCCTGGTTCCTGGTGGCAACCGCGTCATGCATCGGGATACCTTGGCAAGCTAATCTATGCCGAAGTATTGTGTTGATCCCCTTCTGCCGGTCATGTTAACCGACACTCTTGGATATTCGTCTTCTTGGCGGACGAATTTCTTCTTGTGGAAGCATTTCGGTGTGGAAATTCTTTCGAACACCGAGACTCTCCTTGGGGTTTGAGCACAGCAGCATTCCGACAGCACCGCTTTGATTATGTTGGCGCACGGGCAGCGAGACTTCATGTCCTGCACATATCTCTTTCGGGACTTTTCCATACCCCCAGCTCTGTAGTACAACTCATCAGTTTAGTAGCTGGAGCAACCTACAGAGTGTTGGCATGTGTTTCCTGGGAGAACACCTTCATCATCAGATGAGTGTGCTTTCCTTTGGGGATGGGATGCTTTGTTAGCTTTTTCAAAAGTGGCCCGTTCAAGTTTACGCTTTTGTGAGCGTAGAAACTGAACGGGCTCTTGTGTTTCGACCCACAACCCAATGCGGTCGGTTATAGGGGCTTTCCCTTTATCATCTTTCTTGGGGGGATTGATACGACCCCCAGTTTGATTCATCACTTGGGGACCTTTCAATGGTCCCAGTCTTTCCTTGACAGGTACTCTACCTCGATTCTCCGGTAAGGGACCGAGGCGACCTTTCAAAGGAACCCTGGGTTTTGAAGGATCCCCTTTTTTACCTGGCTCTGTTGAAGGCGCCGGATCTGGTTTTGAAGGAACTCGGGCGGCAACTCTACCTTCTTGTGTTTGAGGTGCTGGTTGTGGCTTTGGCAACCAAACCCACTTGCTTGTAGACGGGCTCTTGACCACCTCTTCTTTCTGCATTCCCTCCGCCTTTTGCAACAGGGCTCGGGCATGCGCAAGCAAGGCGCGGCGCTTTTTGATTCGCTCCTCGAGCGTGGAGCGGTTCCTCTTGACGCGAATCCACTCACTTGCTTCTGTTTTGGAGGGGAGGTTGATTGTTTGCCATTGTTGTTCTAGACGGTACCTGGACATTAGATCCTCATTGTAGCGGATCCCATCCAACGATTCAGCAGCTTTGGCTTGTTGTAGGGCGAGGCGTTGACGCCGTCTTTGGCGAGCCCTCTTTGATGGAGCTAGAGTTGCATCATCAATCGCCTTTGTGGCGGACGGGAGAGCCAGATCTGTAGCCTCGACCACACTGAACGACGCGGGGACGCTGTGTGGTACGAGTGCTACAGCGGCGGGATCTTGGATTGAGGAGTTGGAGATCCCACGAGCCCTTTTGGGAGATTGAGTCTTCCCGCGCCTATTCGGAGAGGCGGATCTGGAGGAGGAGGAAGAGAGGTACTCTTCGAACTTCTGCTGATCGAACTCGTATTCGATCTCTTCATTCACCCGGATCTTGAAGGCCGGTTGCGTCACGACGATCTCGGCGGCGAGATCGGCGGCTCCCACTGTTGTCGCCAGCTTGTTTTCGGGAAAAGTTACTGTTTTCATTGCTTTGAGATCTGTTACAACTTCAAGCGTTACAACAAAATCAAATGAAAAGTTGATCTTTTTATAAGATCTACTTGTGCAATAAAACAAAGATTACAACTTTATCGAAAATAAACACGAGATCCCGTTTTGGTGCGGTCTCACTTGCGTGGGCCTTTTGCCTGTGACGGGGACGTAGATATCCGTGGACCACCGGTCGATCAGATCCGTTCCGGAAGAATCCGGTAGAGTTTCGTCTATCCGCGAAGGGATATAGAAACAGAACTTCGTCGATCCGCGTGAGATCTAGAAGTTTGAAGCGTATATCTCGGCTAAAGCGAGACAATAGCTCTTCTTAGTGTCACCGCCAAGGAGCAACACTAAGGAAAAGAAAAGGGGGTGAATGAAGGGTTGATGAAGTACTCTCACTCCTCGCTCCGGCAGGGCTTCGCTGCTTTAAAATT
>BQKN01062187.1:0-11084 GCA_022839385.1 Asparagus kiusianus
ACCCGGATCGACTTGGATCCGGTTGACCACGCTGGAGCCAATGTGCCTAGTGAAATACAAGGGCCTATCATGCTTTGAGTTCTTCGTCAGCATATCTTCTTTGGTGAAAGAGATGCAGGGAAAATGATGAGCTGCGAGGTTGCAGTGCTGAACTGACGACTCTGGTTCTTCAGGAGATGGTTTGATCCGAGTCAGGAAGGCTTCAGAATCGCTCAAGGCCTCCTGTAATGCTTTCCTTGTATCTTTTGACAGACGCAGCAACTCGTATAGGGTTATCCACGCCGGGATGTTAGCCAACTATGCCATGATATCAAAATGGGGTGGAGAGCTTGCATTTTCCGGTTTATCTCTCCCAATCGGATGATTGAATCGAGACTGCCTCGGGTTTTGAGCTTCTTGTCGTACAGGCTCTTTCCCTTTCTCCTTTTGCGGGACTTTCTCCGCAGCTACCGGCGTTGGGGGAGTTACTGCAATCCCCAGTTCTGCCAGCGTCTTGGAAGGTGGGGTTTTGGTGCCCAATAGCTCGGAAGCATCCGGGTACTTGTAGTGATATTCGTTCCCGCTTCGGGTTGCGAAGGCCTCCTGTTCGTCTTCAGAGAGCGGGAAAGTCGGAATTCTATCGTCATCCACCCCTGGTATAGCAGAAGCTCCATGACAGGATTTACCCTTTCTTTTCGACTTTTTCTTGGAAGAAGTCGCAGTCCATTGTTCATCTGTGATCAAGTCCGGGTGAACCCACAGAATCTCTCCGTTCGGGGCCGTGTGTGGTACGAGCCCTTTCTGGTGCTGTTTGTGAGGATCATCATTCACCGTCTTCACTGCTGCATTGATTACTGGCTCATGTTGAAACCAGCTCGAAGGAACAGACCCGAAGCTGATGGATACTGTATTCGCACCCACATTCTTCTCCTTGGGTTGCTTCATAGTGATAACCCCAACATCTATTAGAGCTTGAATTTTATCTTTGAGAGCGTAGCATACCTTGGTAGGATGGTGCACCGCTCGGTGAAATGCGCAGTACTTTTGATCATTGACTCTCTTGGCGTCTTCTTGATCCTGAATCGGAGGCAACTTGATCTTGTTGTTCTCGACGAGGTATTTGAAAATACCGGGAACTTCATCCTCCTTGAATGAATAGACCTTTGGGAACTTCGGCTCCGCGGCCTTTTGCTTCTGGGGCTGTTGTTGCCACCTTGATTGTTAAGGCGCCTTCTGTTGCTGCTGTTGCGGCTGTGCTTGCACCTCAAATATTTGGTTCGCATTCACCGCATTCGCATGCGCCTTTCCTTTGCCCTTAGGGACAAAGTTTTGCTATGGAACATTACCTGTGATTTGCCCTCTTTCGGCCTTCTTCCTTTTGAGGAATCGCTCGGCTCTTTCTCCCCGCACCTTCAGGTCCTTCCAGGTCTTTGGTGGCGCCATTCCCATGGCTTCAAGGACGTCCAACGTCAGATTGTTGTGGCAAGTTTCGAGGATAAAATCCTCGCTGACTGGGTCCCTGCAATTCATTGCTTTATTTCAAAATCTTTTCACGAAATTTTTGACCGTCTCACCATTCTTCTGCTTTTCATCGAATAGCGTGCCGATCAAAATTTTGGTGTCATCATCAAAGAAATTTGTTAAGAACATATCCTCCATGTCGTCCCAGCTGCTAATACTCCCAGGCTTAAGATGGCGATACCAATCGAAGGCTGCTCCGTGAAGAGTGCCGACGAATGACCGCACCATAAGAGGCTCATTTCCAGAAATGATTCCTAAATGAGACTTGAAATATATCAAGTGTTGGGTAGGGGAACCCTTCCCGTCAAACGGCGTAAAGTTAATCAAATTAAACTTTGCCGGATATGGGATTGATTCCCACTCCCTTGGGTAGGGACAGGGTATGCCGGACCTCTTTACTTCTTGAGCATTCATCAACGCATTGATTTTGCTCTCCAAGTCCTTCATCTTCTTGTCCTCACTCGTAGCTGCCTTCGAGTGGCCTTGGGAAGAGGTGACGTGGTCCTCTTTAACACCATCGTCTGCGGGACCACCCCCATTGTTGTTGTTGACAGGAGGGATATTGACGTTATCTCCTTCCTGCTCATTCTCATCTTGATTGCGTTGATTAGGCTCTGCTTGGTGAACCGTCAGCGCCGCAATTTGTTGGTCGTGCATCTCCCTCATTCGTTGCATGGCCATCTCCATTTCGAACTTGAAGCTCTCCTTCTGCTTAGCCAGGGCCTCTTCAAGTATCTTGGTCACTTGTTCGGCGCCGATCATAAACAATTCATAAGGTTGCCCCGCACTCGAAGCCGTGTCATCAGACGCTATGGCCGAGCAAGAATCTGAATCAGCATCCGACTCCTCTTCTTCTAGAGAAAGTCCCTTTTGTACTCTTCGGTAATTCTTCCGGCCATTGATTCCCGGTGGCAACCGTGTCATGCATCGGGATACTTCGGCAAGCTGATCCAGGTTGAAATATCTGGTTGATTTTCCCCTGTCGGCCATGTTAGCCGACACTCCTAGATATTCGTCTTCTTGGTGGACGAATTTCTTCTTGTGGAAATGCCTTGGCTTAGAAATTCTTTTGAACACCGAGACTCTCCTTGGGGTTTCAGCACAGCAGCATTCTGATAGCACCGCCTTGATTATGTTGGCGCACGGGCAGCGAGACTCCATGTCCTGTACATATCTCTTCCGAGATTTTTCCATACCCCCAGCTCTATAGTACAACTCATCAGTTTGATAACTGGAGCAACCTATAGAGTGTTGGCATGTGTTCCCTGGTGTAACACCATCATCATCAGATGAGTGTGCTTCCCTTTGGGAATGCGATGCTTTTCTAACTTTTTCAAAAATGGCCCGTTCAAGTTTACGCTTTTGTGAGCGTAGAAACTAAACGGGCTCTTGTACTTCGACTCGCAATCCAATGCGGTCGGTGATAGGGGTTTTCCCTTTGACATTTTTCTTAGGGGGATTAATTCGACCCCCGGTCTGATTTATAACTTGGGGACCTTTCAATGGTCCCGGTCTTTCCTTGATAGGTACTCTACCTCGATTCTTTGGTAAAGGACCGAGGCGACCTATCAAAGGAACCCTGGATCTTGAAGGGTCCCCGTTCTTACCTGGCTCCGTTGAAGGTGCCGGAACAGGAGGAACATTATCTGGATTTGGAAGATTTCGGGCGATAACTCCACCCATCTTTGTTGAAGGTGCTGGTTTCGACTTGGGTACCCACACCAACTTGTTTGTAGGCGACTTTTTGACCGCCACTTCTTTCTGCATCTCCTCCGCTTTCTTTAGGAGGAGTCGGGCATGTGCGAGCAACGCCCGACGCTTCTTGATTCGCTCCTCGAGGGTAGAGCGATTCCTCTTGACACGAACCCATTCGTTCGCTTCAGTTTTGGAGGAGGAGTTGGTTGTTTGCCGTTGTTGTTCTCGGCGGTACATGGACTTTAGATCCTCATTGTAGCGGATCCCGTCCATCGATTCAGCGGCTATGGCTTGTTGTAGGGCGAGGCGTTGACACCGTCTTTGGCGGGCCCTCTTTGACAGAGCTGGAGTAGCATCAACAATCGCCTTCGTGGCGGAAGGGAGAGCCGGATTTGCAGCCTCGACCACGCTGAACGACGCAGGGACGTTGCATGGTGCGGGCGTAGCAACGGCGACGGGATCTTGGATCTTTGAGCTGGAGATCCCGCGAGCCCTTTTGGGAGATGGAGTCTTCCCATGCCTATTCGGAGAGGCGGATCTGGAGGAGGAGGAAGAGAGGTACTCTTCAAACTTCTGTTGATCGAACTCGTATTCGATCTCTTCATTCACCCGGATCTTGAAGGCCGGTTGCGTCACGACGATCTCGGCAGCGAGATCGGCGGCTCCCACTGTGGTCGCCAGCTTGTTTTCGGGAAAAGTTGCTATTTTCATTGCTCTTCAAATCTGTCACAACTTCAGTCGTTACAACAAGAATGAAATAAAAAGTCGATCTTTTTATAAGATCTCCTTGCGCAACAAAACCAAGATTATAACTTTATCAAAAATAAACACAAGATCCCGTTTTGGTGCGGTCTTGCTTGCGTGGGTCTTTAGCCTGTGATGGGGACGTCAATGTCCGTGGACCACCGGGCAATCAGATCTGTTCCGAGAAAATCAGGCAGAGCTTCGTCTATTCACGAAGGGATATAGAAGCAGAACTTCGTCGATCCGCGTGAGATCTAGAAGTTTTAAAGCGTATATCTCGACTAAAGAGAGATATTAGCTCTTCTTAGTATTACCTGCGAAGGGTAATCCCAAGGGACGGGTGATGAAGGGTTGATGAAGAACTCTCACTCCTTGCTCCGGCAGGGCTTCGCCGCTTCAAAATTAAGATCTTGCTCCAAGCTAAAAATCAAGAGAGGAGCCAAGCCAAGAGCAAAAATCAGGAGCCCCTTCAAATGGAGGCCTAAGGGGCCTATTTATAGGAAACCAAGAGGGGGGGGGGTAAAATGATGAGGACACCCCCTTGGGGTGTCTCGGCCAGGCCGAGACACCCTAGGGTGTCTCGGCCTGGCCGAGATACCCTTGGGGTGTCTCGGCTTGGCCGAGACACCCCTGGGGTGTCTTGGTTTTGCCAAGACACCCCTCGGGTGTTTCAACCTCGCCGGGACACCGCCGGGTGCCTCGGTTCAGTCCGAGACTGTCCGCCGTTGTTCCGCCGTTGACTTTTCGTCCCAACTCGGATTTAAGTGATTTTGGATGCATTGGAATTATGATGAAGAGCTCTGTCGATCCCGTTGGTTGGATTATCTGTAGGACAAACGGGACACGAAGGGCGCTGCTTCTTTTGCAGCGGTCGCGGGGTTCCCGATCAGTCCGTATCCCCGTTATTCTAAACTTCTGTCGGTTCACGTAGCTCGTTGATTCGCTTCAGGCGCTCACCGACGTCAATCGCACTCCTGTGAACCGGGTAGTAACGTTCATCGTCATTCTCTAACACTGAGTTGTTCGTGGGGACCTATCGGCAATTTTTTATGCCTACAAGGGGGTGGATACTTCTATATTACATCACTGCTCTGTTCTCCTTAGCGAGGTAGTTGGGAAGAGTTGATATCCTCCTTTGTGGAGGTGGATGCTTATCGGATGCGTTTTGCTTGGTCAAAATGCGTCTTGAGGCCATATGGGGCGATTTTCTGCCGTATTACATTCCGTAAGATAGGGTGCATCATCGCGTTATTTGCGTGAAGATGTACGTTATCTTGTGAGTTCGTAATACTACTAAAATCGTTTCTCCAATTACAAGGTGGTGACTCTATTTCACGGATTGGTGAAAAGAATTCAACCCCTTGTATTGTATTGATATTTCTTCATAAAAGCGTTCGATAAACACGCCTTCTTCATTTTAGTTGAATACCCGGCAATGCTATTTTCTCAATTCGAGATAGATGGTCATAGGAGCAGGTATTACATTGCCGTTGATAATCCGACATCGATTCCTTCCACTCCTCAATTCGCTTTGGATCTCCCAGATGAATTCTGTAAGTTAGTACGGGAGGGGCGCCGTCGCATCACGCGCCAGTTAATTACAAACGCGCCACTTACTGAAGATACGGATCCTGATCATCCTTTAAGGAAGACACATTACCTGTTTGAAGATTCTGTGACGGATCCAGATGTCATAAAGCTCGAAGATGAGCGGTGGTTACACAGTGACGACACAACTTGCTTATACCTTCCCTCGTTTCCATGTCATCGTTTGCTAACAGAATTACGGGGGCAGGCGGTGACGTGACAGATGCCTTGGACTTTGACAGAAGAGCACACCAATATCCCTTGCGGATACGTCTCCAGCCATTCACTTCCGGGTTCTAATGGCAGAAAGCATATTACAGGATTACACCCCGGTGTGATGGGATTGAAGGACCCGCCTAAAGGGGAAATACTTATAATAGCTCGTACCGTGAAGAATTGCCTTGCTGAGCTAGGACGTGAGCTACCTATTAAAAATTACAGGTGTCATGGCTGGTCTCATTCTTCAGCAAATCATGGTGGCGGAGGATGACAGGTTATGTCCTCCACCAATGGGGTGTAGGCATCGAAAATTGCCGATAGGTCCCCGCAAACAGCTCAGTGTTAACGAGCGACGATGAACGCCACTACCCGGTTCATAAGAGTTCAATTGATGTCGGTGAGCGCCTGAAGTTAACCGACGGACTACGTGAGCCGACAGAATATCAGAATAACAGGGATACGGACTGACCGAGAACCCCACAACCGCTGCAAACGGACCAACGCCCGTCGTGTCCCGCTCACCCCACTGATAACCCAACTATCGGGATCTACAGAGCTCTTTGTCAGAATTCCAACGCATTCGAAATCACTCAAATCCGAGTTCGGACAAAAAGTCAACGGCGAATCAACGGCGGAACAACGGCAAACAGTCTCGGACTGAACCGAGGCACCCGCGGTGTCCCGGCAAGGTCGAAACACTCGAGGGGTGTCTTAGCAAAGCCAAGACACCCCAAGGGTGTCTCGGCTTGGCCGAGACACCCCAGAGGTGTCTCGGCCACGCCGAGACGCCCCGGAGGTGTCTTGAGGGTTTTCTACGGACACGTAGGCGTCTTGAGCATTTTTTACGGACACGTAGGCGTCTTTGGGATTTTTTTACGGATAAGGTTTGTTACAATGGATAAGGCAGCCCCTAGGGTCTCCTCTTGGCCTATAAATAGACCCCTTGGGTCCTCATTCAAAGGGCAGATTTTTGGGAGAGCAAGGCTAGAGCTTTGGAGCTTAGAGCAAGATCTGAATTTTAAAGCAACGAAGCCCTGCCGGAGCGAGGAGTGAGAGTTCTTCATCAACCCTTCGTCACCCGTCCCCTTGGTATTACCCTTCGTAGGTAATACTAAGAAGAGCTACTATCTCGTTTTAGCCGAGATATACGCTTTCAAACTTCTAGATCTCACGCGGATCGACGAAGTTCTGTTTCTATATCCCTCCGCGGATAGACGAAACTCTGACCTGATTTTATCGGATCAGATCTAGATCGACCGGTGGTCCACGGATATTGACGTCCCCGTCACAGGCAAAAGACCCACGCAAGCGAGACCGCACCAAAACAGGATCTCGTGTTTATTTTCGATAAAGTTGTAATCTTTGTTTTATTGCACAAGTAGATCTTATAAAAAGATCGACTTTTCACTTGATTTTGTTGTAACGTCTGAAGTTGTAACAGATCTCAAAGCAATGAAAACAACAACTTTTCCCGAAAACAAGCTGGCGACCACAGTGGGAGCCACCGATCTTGCCGCCGAGATCGTCGTGACGCAACCGGCATTCAAGATCCGGGTGAATGAAGAGATCGAATACGAGTTCGATCAGCAGAAGTTTGAAGAGTACCTCTATTCCTCCTCCTCTAGATCTGCCTCTCCAAATAGGCGCGGGAAGACTCCATCCTCCCGAAGGGCTCGTGGGATCTCCAACTCCTCAATCCAAGATCTCGCCGTTGCTGCTGCTACACTTGCACCACACAACGTCCCCGCGTCGTTCAGTGTGGTCAAGGCTGTAGATACATCCTCCACAAAGGCGATTGATGATGCAACTCCAGCTCCATCAAAGAGGGCTCGCCAAAGACGGAGTCAACGCCTTGCCCTACAATAAGCCAAAGCTGCTGAATCGTTGGATGGGATCCGCTACAATGAGGATCTAAAGTCCAGGTACCGCCGAGAACAACAACGGCAAACAACCAACCTCCCCTCCAAAACAGAAGCAAGTGAGTGGATCCGCGTCAAGAGGAACCACTCCACGCTCGAGGAGCGAATCAAAAAACGCCACGCCTTGCTTGCGCATGCCCGAGCCCTGTTGCAAAAGGCGGAGGGAATGCAGAAAGAAGAGGTGGTCAAGAGCCCGTCTACAAGCAAGTGGGTTTGGTTGCCAAAGCCAAAACCAGCACCTCAAACACAAGAAGGTGGAGTTGCTGCTCGAGTTCCTTCAAAACCAGATCCGGCGCCTTCAATGGAGCCAGGTAAAAAAGGGGATCCTTCAAAACCCAGGGTTCCTTTGAAAGGTCGCCTCGGTCCCTTACCGGAGAATCGAGGTAGAGTACCTTTCAAGGAAAGACTGGGACCATTGAAAGGTCCCCAAGTGATGAATCAAACTGGGGGTCGTATCAATCCCCCCAAGAAAGATGATAAAGGGAAAGCCCCTATAACCGACCGCATTGGGTTGCGGGTTGAAACACAAGAGCCCATTCAGTTTCTACGCTCACAAAAGCGTAAACTTGAATGGGCCACTTTTGAAAAAGCTAACAAAGCATCCCATCCCCAAAGGAAAGCACACTCATCTGATAATGAAGGTGTTCTCCCGGGAAACACATGCCAACACTCTGTAGGTTGCTCCAGCTACCAAACTGATGAGTTGTACTACAGAGCTGGGGGTATGGAAAAGTCCCGAAATAGATACGTGCAGGACATGAAGTCTCGCTGCCCGTACGCCAACATAATCAAAGCGGTGCTGTCGGAATGCTGCTGTGCTCAAACCCCAAGGAGAGTCTCGGTGTTCGAAAGAATTTCCACACCGAAACGCTTCCACAAGAAGAAATTCGTCCGCCAAGAAGACGAATATCCAAGAGTGTCGGTTAACATGACCGGCAGAGGGGGATCAACACAATACTTCGGCATAGATCAGCTTGCCGAGGTATCCCGATGCATGACGCGGTTGCCACCAGGAACCAGGGGCCAGAAGAATTACCGAAGGGTACCGAAGGGGCTCTCTCTAGAAGAAGATGAATCAGATGCTGATTCGGACTCTTGCTCGGCTGTAGCGTCAGATGACACGGCCTCGAGTGCGGGACAACCGTATGAATCGCTCATGATCAGCGCCGAACAGGTATCAAAGATACTGGAAGAAGCCCTCGCCAAGCAGAAGGAAAGCTTCAAGTTCAAGATGGATATGGCCATGCAACGAATGAGAGAGATGCACGACCAACAAATTGCGGCGCTGACGGTTCACCAAGCAGAGCCTAATCAACGCAATCAAGATGAGAATGAGCGGGAAGGAGATAACGTCAACATCCCTCCTGTCAACAACAACAATGGGGGTGGTCCCGCAGATGATAGCGCGAAAGAGGACCACGTCACCTCTCCCCTAAGCCACTTGAAGGCCGAGACAAGTGAAGACAGGAAGATGAAGGACTTGGAGAGCAAAATCAATGCGTTGATGAGTGCTCAAGAAGTAAAGAGGTCTGGTATACCTTGCCCCTACCCAAGGGAGTGGGAATCGATCCCATATCCGGCAAAGTTTAATCTGATTAACTTTACACCGTTTGATGGGAAGGGTTCCCCTACCCAACACTTAATCTATTTTAAGTCTCATTTAGGAATCATTTCCGGAAATGAGCCCCTCATGGTGCGGTCATTCGTCGGCACTCTTCGCGGAGCTGCCTTCGATTGGTATCGCCGTCTCAAGCCCGGGAGCATCAGCAGCTGGGACGACATGGAGGATATGTTCTTAACGAATTTCTTCGATGATGACACCGAAATTTCGATCGGCACGCTGTTTGACGAAAAGCAGAAGAACGGCGAGACGGTCGAAAACTTCGTGAAGAGATTCCGAAACAAAGCAATGAATTGCAGGGATCCAGTAAGCGAAGATTTCATCCTCGAAACTTGCCACAACAACCTGACGCTCGACATTCTTGAAGCCATGGGAATGGCGTCGCCGAAGACCTGGAAAGACCTGAAGGTACGGGGAGAAAGAGCCGAGCGATTCCTCAAGAGGAAGAAGGCTGAAAGAGGGCAGATCATAGGTAATGCTCCACAACAAAACTTTGTTCCTAAGGGCAAAGGAAAGGCACATGCGAATGCTGTGGACGCGAACCAAATATTTGAGGTGCAAGCACAGCCGCAACAGCAGCAGCAGAAGGCACCTCAACAATCCAAGTGGCAACAACAGCCCCAGAAGCAAAAGGCCGCGGAGCCGAGGTTCCCGAAAATCTACTCATTCAAGGAGGATGAAGTCCCTGGTATTTTCAAATACCTCGTCGAGAACAACAAGATCAAGTTGCCTCTGATTCAGGATCAAGAAGATGCCAAGAGGGTCAACGATCCGAAATACTGCGCATTCCACCGAGCGGTGCACCATCCTACCAAGGTATGCTACGCTCTTAAGGATAAAATCCAGGCCCTAATCGATGTTGGGGTCATCACTATGAAGCAACCCAAAGAGAAGAAGGTGGGTGCAAATGCCGTATCCATTAGCTTTGGGTCTGTTCCCTCGAGTTGGTTCCAACACGAGCCGGTGATCAATGCGGCGGTGAAGACGGTGAATGATGATCCGCACCAACAGCGCCAGAAAGGGCTCGTGCCACACACGGCCCCGAACGGCGAGATTCTGTGGGTTCATCCGGACTTGATCACAGATGAACAATGGACCGGGACCTCTTCCAAAAAGAAGAAGTCAAAGAGAAAGGGAAATCCTGTTGCGGAGCTTCTGCCATACCAGGGGTGGATGACGACAGAATTCCGACCTTCCCACTTTCTGAAGACGAACAGGAGGCCTTCGCAACCCGAAGCGGGAACGAATATCACTACAAGTACCCGGATGCTTCCGAGCTATTGGGCACCAGAACCCCTCCTTCCAAGACGCTGGCAGAACTGGGGATTGCAGCAATTCCCCCAACACCTGCAGCTACGGAGAAAGTTCAGCAGAAGAAGAAAGGGAAGGAGCCTGTACGCCAAGAAGTCCAAAACCCGAGGCAGTCTCGATTCAATCATCCGATTGGGAGAGACAAACCGTGAAATACGAGCTCTCCGCCCTATTTCGACATCATGGCGCAGTTGGCTAACATCCCGGCTCGGATAACCTTATACGAGTTGTTGCGCCTTTCGAAGGACACAAGGAAAGCGCTACAAGAAGCTTTGAGTGACTCTGAAGCCTTCCTGACTCGAATCAAGCCATCTCCTGAAGAACCGGAGTCGTCAGCTTAACAATGCAATCTTGCGGCAAATCATTTTCCCTGCATCTCTTTCACCAAAGAAGACATGCAGACGAAGAATTCGAAGCATGATAGGCCCTTGTATTTCACCGGGCACATTGGCTCCAGCGTGGTCAACCGGATCCAAGTCGATCCGGGT